>HE671470.1:7220-24178 GCA_000313835.2 Heliconius melpomene melpomene
AGTCAGTCTAACAAACGATTTAGGTTCTTCCACCACTATTGCAGAATCGTTAATTAAAGACAATGTTCCCGAATTTTATAATGGTTTCGTTTTCCGTCATGTAAATTATTCAGACATTAGTGTAGCTTTCAAATCAATTAGTATGAAAAAGACAGCCGACTTGTGGGGTGTCTCAGTTAATATCATAAATTCTTTAATTGATATTTTGATTCCTGATTTAGTTACAATTTTTAATAGATGTATTGATTGTGGAGTGTTTCCTGATTTGATGAAATATAGTAAAATAACTCCATTGTTTAAATCAGGTAGTACGCAAGACCCCACAAATTTCAGACCGATTTCAGTACTACCTACGTTTAGTAAAATTTTTGAAAAGCTGATACTCAGTCAGCTTCTTACTTATTTTAATAAAAATAAATTACTGCACACAGGTCAATTTGGTTTCACTCGTGGAAGGTCAACATCTGATGCTGGGGTCAAATTATTAGAGAGTGTATTCGCGGCTTGGGAGGAGTCACGTGATGCCTTTGGGGTGTTTTGTGACTTATCCAAAGCATTTGATTGTGTGCAGCATAAAACTCTTATCAGGAAGCTACACCACTATGGTATAAGAGGCATTGCTTTGGATCTTCTCACTTCTTATTTAAGTGATAGGATTCAAAAAGTAAATGTCAACGGGAAACTATCACACGGGTCACCTGTAGCATTGGGGGTGCCACAAGGCTCTATTCGTTTTTGTTCCTTTTGTACATTAATGACTTACCTCACCTTATGAGAGATATCTGTGAAATGGTGTTGTTTGCAGATGATACATCTTTAGTTTTTAAGGTTAATAGACGGCAATTCGAAATTGACGATGTAAACAATGCTCTTTCTAGGATATTACACTGGTTTAGTGCCAATAACTTGCTTTTAAATAGTAGTAAAACTACATGTATCAGGTTCTTTACTAAGAATGTGCAACAAGTAGAAACCAGGGTCTTGATGAACAATGAGGAACTTAAAGTAGTTAATGAAACTGTTTTCTTAGGTATAACATTAGATGCTAAGTTACAATGGGGTCCGCATATAGAAACTTTATCTGGTAGACTTAGTTCGGCAGCGTATGCTGTCCGTAAGACTCGTCAACTGACTGATGTTGACACCGCGCGTTTAGTATACTTCAGCTATTTTCATAGCATTATGTCTTACGGCCTATTACTTTGGGGCAGTGCCGCTGACATAGATACCATTTTTGCGCTCCAAAAACGGGCTGTCCGAGCAGTCTATATAATGGGTCCACGGGAGTCACTAAGGAATAAATTCAAAGACTTTAACATCCTCACACTACACTCCCAATATATTTATGGCAACTTAGTATATGTGCAAAATTTTTTTTTTGGTTATTTTGTTTTGTATTTTTTTTTTCTACTTTATGACATGTCCAAGTAAATGTTAAGCATTTTTATGGAATAAAGATATTTTGACTTTGACTTTGACTTTACAGATAAATCGCGGCGTTGAGTTACGCCGCTTCATATACAATATCACGAAAATTGGACATGTTCATTATATACTACATAATGTATTACATACACTTTCAGGGTATTTAATACATTTTTGCTTTCAGTATCTCATGCGTTTTTACCCGCATGGCAGGTTGGGTGCAAGAGAACCTAGTGTCAAGCCACTCCGTTCACCACTTTTTCATCGTGATCAAGACATTCTATGTTGGAAGGTGAATCTCATTGTAGTTTTAATATAAATATTTTATACTAATTAAAATCTTTACCACGTGGTGTTTCGAAAGCTATATAAAAATATAGTACTTATAAGCATAACAAAATAAGACGTTCCAATTAAAATAAACATATGAGACTTAGAGGAGGTAAAATCAATAACTAGTTTAACTAAACTGAAGATAAAATTACTTTACTTTTGGTGAAATGTATGGTTTGGTAATATATAAATACATGAAGATTTACGCTCTGTTCGGTATAGAAAGCAGAGAGAAACAATGTCAAGAAAAATATAAAAGTGGAATAATGGATGGATAAGAAAATGGAGAATGGAGTGATTATTGTCAATTTTCCGCCGATATTTGAGTAATTGTATATACTGGCAAAACTCTATGATCCAATTTTATTTATGTTTATAAAAACCTACTTACGCTTTACATAGGTACATAAAAAAAATTAAGTTTAATCTCGTTGGAAAACGGAATTCAAGGGTTCTTTAATATAAACATAAAATGTAAGTTGGAGTCGGGGTACAATTTTCCGGATGTAACACGTGTATATCGGATATAGTAAGGGAGGAAGTCGGAACATTACGATAAAACACTCTATCTCTGTACCTTCAACTTTTTCCCCAGTTTTCAAGACCACATCAATATTGATGATAATAATTCATACCCTTGATTTAGAATCAAACTCACAACCATCGTATTTACAGTCAGACCCCACGAAGGTCTCAATTCTCAAATTACATAATCGCTAATTCTACTTTACCAAAAATATTTAACTGACAAGTGACAGGCTCATGTTCTTACTAATTATACCTGCAAAAACAAAATTATATACCTATAGGATTCATCGGATTTGAACCTGTAAACATCACAAACCATAACAACTGAACATAACAATGAAACAGAATTCACTAAATTAGGTCATAATATGTAAACCGCAGTCCGTAACAGAGATTTGCACTTCCACGCGTTAATCCCACTATCGCATTGCTGACTGACGCCGGACGCCGTGACCAATGGAACCTACCCTAAATAAATTGTTATAGGGTTGTCTGGCTAGTTGTTTTAGAAACTCTCTGTGTTTCTCTTTCTTTTTCCGTTTTGCGTGTAGCCTGTCTGTCTGTTAATATAAATATATTAACTAATTTACTTTGTGAATAATTTTTAAACTGTGGTTTCTGCATTATTTTCGGTAAGAAAACTACCGTATTATCAGTATTTTTATATTTTCTTCTTCAACATAAATAGGTAGGTACCTAATATTAGTGAGACTATTGAGTCATAGCATTTGATTTTCTGACTATAAATGCAAAGATTGTGGAATCGATTCTCACTCAGAGAAATACATTATTTTCATTTCCTCGCCCTGGTAACAAAACAAAGCGCGGTATTATATTCCGCTACTCAACACCCAATGCCACAATAAACAACACAACACAAACAACCCAATTCGAAAATTACGAGGACCTAGTGTTGAGACATTCAGCTTCCTCTGCCTACCCTGAAGCCCTGTTAAAAAAAAAGAACTAAATATAAAAAAAGAATCATTCAACCCTATATTTTGTCCAACCAGACGAAATACATATATGCGATACGTAGATAAACCTATAGATATGTTAATAAATAACTGTTATTAAAAATTCACAGAAAATGGATGATCCCTTTCCTATCAAGATACGAAATGATCACGTGGGGTTTGTTCCTAATCCTCGAATGTTGGTATAATATAAATAGCGTAACAAAAACTAAATGATCATGTTAGTTTTAATTAATTAATTATTTTCTCATATCCCGAGGCACTAACAGCGTCAGGGATTGGAATAATATTGTGGGGCTTGGATTTAATTTCGCCGCTTAAACTACGCGGTCTGTTATTTAGTAAATTTAGTAGTGTTGTTTTTGTACAATATGTTTGTTTGTACCGCACTTATTACGTAACGTTTTCTATGAATTTTATCCAGAAATTGTGCAGTTTGCCCTGAGTTATAATTTTTGACTTGTATCATACCCTTATTTGTAAAAAAAATATTTTAAATATATGAATGATTTTGTGACGTAGAACTTATAAATCAAAAAATATTTTTTCTTCATTGGTAAGATAAGATGAAGCGTTGAGTTTTGCCATTAAACAACAAATATCTCGTACTCGAGACAAGAGACAATAGAGTGTTTTAACACCAGGTTCTGTTTAAGGGATAAAACGTGTAGCTAAAAAAGGTTTTTTTAACTTCATGTTATATCTCATACATAGAAAGAGGGCCCAGTGTTAGGACGCTCCGCTGCCCTATTTTCCGCGGAGTTCTGGAGGCATTGCTTCTTAAGCGGTGCAACTCAATGCCGCGCTTTTTGTCTCGACACCAAAGCGAATAAATGAAAATATTAAATATTTCATTTCGTCGAATGAAAATTGACCCCGCAACCTGTCATTTACAGACACACTTGAGCCACTGCGTCACGATTGACCTAACCTAATAATCTATTCTTTTTTTCATATCCTTAATTTCTGACGTGCGACAGAATAAAATGCGACATCTTGCATTTACGAGTCCGGGGGAAATGTAATAAAAGAACTTATCGCCATACCAAAATAAGTCGCGGCACACTTTGCGTTTGACAACCCCATGAGTGACGTAAAGAATCACTTAGAACGAAAATACGTAAACAATTTTTATGGTAATCGATGGTTCGGAGACTTTATAAGCCTCTTGCCTCCTCGAATCGTATAAATGGCAGCCCTATACTTTTTCGTTTTTTCTCCATTCCAATATAAGCTTTATTTTAATAATGTTAAGGTTTATTCTATTTTAGTTTGTAGCTCAGAATGACGGAGCGTGTTGCGCTAATGACGCGTGAAATTGGCCGCCGTTCGATATCGAAATGTTTTTTTTTCTTATTTTATCAGGTATTTTAAGACAAACGATTAAATAGCTCGTTCAAACTACCCACCTTAATTTATTTAAATTGTATATACTAATATAAGGGCTTAATGTATTATAAGAAACGAAATCAGGCTTTAGTTAATAGTAAGCTTGTCGGATTCAGATAAAAATATAAAAAGTATAAAATTTTCAGACATTTTTTACAATTTTTATAAATATAGATACTAATTAACACCAAAGAATTGTTATAAATTGATAAATGTTTTTGTTCCGTAATGCATTTCCGAAGGAAGTGGCTACTTACACGTTATAGGTACATCATGAGATATTCATATAGCTTGGTCTGTTCATACAGTACCAAGAACAACCATACCTCACATGTAATGCCCAAAGCAACAAACATATCTGAATAATTAATTAATTAATTAATTAATTATAACTGAATAGCAAACAGTGATCTTATCATAAAACTACTGATTATATTTAAGCCACAAGAGCAGATATTAAAGCAGAGAGTGGAGTGTTTCAACACGAGGTTCACCCTGCCCAACTATTATATGCCGCTTAGAAATGTAAATCTGAACAGCTAAAGCTTCAATATATCGAGTCTATATACATCCCAACTTTGATATTACCAAGTTAGCAGCAGACGAAGTTCTACTCGCTATAAACAACTGTTCTAATAGTTACTCCTCAACCACATATTCATTGTGGTCTCGTGTTCCGTTATGCCAACCACGTCCCAACTGGAATACTGAATGCTACGTGGCTGTTAAAATATTTTAATGACTCTAGTTGGTTGTTTTAATGTGTAACTTTACTTATTCAGTTTATTGAAGTTATTGCTTAGTTTCTCAACTTGCTTGCAACTTTGTCTTAAATTTAGTGGGGGAATAGAGTCAATAAGAAATTAAAACTTATTAATGTCGATTTGCTTATTGTAACTTATGACCTAGTAAAGCTTTTTAAAATTGCCTTTTAAATATATTTTCATTTCTTCCCTCTGGTATCGAGTGGTTTTGACTCAAACCGCAGACCAGAAATCGGAGGAAAATGGAGAACGGAGTGTCTTAACACTGGGTTCCCTTAGACTATTCTGCTGGTGTAAGATACAACTTGAAGCTGATTATTTTTTAAAATTTATTATAGACACTTAAATACAAATCAATTTACATAAACTTCCTTACAAAATACGAAGTTCTAATGGAAACAATGTAGAAGGAGAGTGGCAATTGCCAACAAGTGGAAACTAGCAAGCACTTCACCTGTAGGTAACCACCGCTAAATCAGATTATAGCTCCCTCGGATCGGGACGAGGGGATCGAGAGTAAAGTGCGGTTTGGTTACGACGAATTTCAAATTAAATATTTTTTGTATTAAAATATGTTTCCTTTAGTTACCTTATTGGTAAACATATTATAAATGTACTATCAAAATATCAACAAAATAGTGACTTGTGGGGCAAGTTGGCGCACTTAAAGAGCCGTAACGCCGTAAAATTCAAGATTATTTAAAGATTGAAACGAAATCGTGTTAGTTACTAGTCAGGCTGTTTAATTCTTCTTTCTATATTTTTTTTTCGTTTCTTTAATTCTTTGTTTTTAATAATAACAATAATAATTTGGCTAACTAATATTATTTAATCCGTTCTGAGAGTTACTTCTGGTAATTTAAAAGTGTTTGTACACGCATATAGTTGCCCCAAACCTTCGCAATATAATTTTATGGATGTCGTTAACTGTTATGTCGTTATAAAGACATAAATACTGGGAATTATTAAAAGAGATAACGGTGTAACACTAATACTCCATAATACTCATGGGTACACAAATATTTTCCCCATATTTTTCTTTCTAAACATTACGCGTCATATGTTACAACTGCCAAAATATCATTAGTGTTTTAGAAAAATATTAATAAAAATATTCATAAATTTGTATAAACTCAAAAGAGATCCAGGTGATTGCTTTTTTTCGAGCGCTTGACAGAACATCGCTGGCGGCACTGAAGAGGGGGATGCTGGTCCTTTCTTAGAAGGTGTTTCCGAAATATTTTGAATGCGCACACTTACCCGGTACGCATATATGCCTTTTTGTATATTTTTGTTATAGATTACAGAAAAGATCTTATATAGTAATAACATGCCGAATCATAATTTGATTATATTTTATTTATTTTAAAGTTTATTTAACTTGTAAGACAAGTTCAATATTAAAAGCAAACACTATAAAGGTATAATAAAGTTTTCGATGTCTTAAAAACTATAACGGAAGTTTGTTACAAAAGTTATATTTATTCAAATTGGATACGAATCTTTTCTATTCCATAAACATAAGGAAAGACCCTTCTCATGCATTTTATATTCAGACATCAACGTGTCAAAACTTTTTAAGTTTCCTTATCGCTGCTTAAAATATGCAAGAGAAATAAATAACTTTTTTTTTTTGGAATTAACATTGAAAACTGCTAAATAATTAATGAATAATCGTATTTTGAAGAAATATTTAGTAGGTACTTATTTTAAACAAATAATTTATAAATAATATTTTTGAGGTCGTCGTCGCTTAATAACTGTGTAACTGTAGATAATGGTTGTGGGTTCGAACCCCACTCGGAGGAATGAATTATAATTTATTAATATTTTCATTTCTTCTCTTTGCAGAACAGAATATCTTAATATTAGGTTCCCTCCTACCGCGCTACAAACGGGATAGAGCGTGAAACTGAAAAAAAACTTTCAAACATCATTAAAAAAAAATCTAAAACCAAATATAACAATATTAAATCGAGGATCTCAAACAAAGCCGCAGTTTTCAAGTATCCGTCATATCCCCCTGGTCCATCCCTATCCCGAGGGGCGGTAATGTCCGAATAACGGGCCAGGGGACGTAAATTAAATGTCACGGTTACTGTAATTGCCTCTCCTGCGTTAAGTACCCAATTAGCGAGAGGATTTTCAATTTATTTTTGTCTTTTATTGCTGTTTGAATTATAAATAAGGTGATGTGTTCTTAAATTTAAATACTTTGTATGTCTAATTACTAATTAATGTGAATTGGTGGCAAAGGTTCTTTTTTTACGTGTAAATCATTGCAATCGTATAACGATATCGAGCATAAAAGGTTGATTTAATAGCTGTCAATAAAGTCAATAAAGATGTTGGCAAAATGAAACTGTATTTTTTTATTTTTTCAGCTTCACGCTGTGTCACGCATGTAGTAGGACGATCAGAGGAAACTTAAGAGTCAAGACGTTAAGTTAGAGTTAAGAAGTTAATCCGCTCTACACTTTCCACCGAATTCTGGAGGCATTGCGCGTTGAGTAGTGGAATTCATTACATATTCTGCATTATGCGGTAAAAACAAAGAAAATAATTCATATTAGAAACTATTTCCTAGTCTAACGTAACTATTGCAACACCTACATATGTATTACTTACACAAAAACCAAATTACAAAGCTCTCATTGTCCTATCTAAAGTAAGCGCACAATCAAGGACGGACTCATATTTTATTAAGTTGACTCTATAAAATACTTATCTATGTTTGTTAACAAACTAAATATAGCACCTATCCTTATATAGTTATTAAAAAATAATAACTGCAACATTGTTTACATTACATTTTACCTTAAAAAAACCATAAATTCATGACAAAGTAACAAGTACTGTATACACAAACAAGTGAGTCCATAACATCCACACGCACAATCATATATCAAACCGACATTGTAAGCGACAATCATCCCTTATCTAAAAAAAATGAAGCGATACGAGCGACACTCGATTATTATAAGTGCTGGGGGTGCGAATAGATTGTTGTCACGTGCCCTTCTGTCAATACACTTTATAGATGGCCGGACTACCCCCTACTCACTACCCACTACAGGCACGCAAAGCGATAAATAGATAAGTACGGATCTATCCGCCATAAATGATAATTCGCGTGGTGTCCTCGATTAGTCCTTTATGTAGATTTTATAATGAATATTATAGAGTTGGTATTACGTTTTTATTTAATTGGAAACATAATTCACAGATCGATCTTCCTTATTTTATAAATGTGAAGTTTGTAAGCATTGATATTGGTCTACTTTCACGCAAAATCTACTAAACCAAAATCTACCAAAGCCAGAAGTTCATTCCCAACCTGAATATTTGATATTATTTCTTCATACCACCAGTTTCAGTTCTTGTTGAAAGGCCATGTTAGACGGACGGACGTCAGTTTTTTCTTTCCAGGTACGAAACCCTAAAAAAGTTTGAAATAAAATCCGTTTGTCTAATATCGAAGTTAAGAAAGATAATTTAAAGTGACATATCGAGTTGTAATGGAAAATTTTCTCACTAAGTAGATTAACAAGTTTTAGCACTTTGTTCTGTCACAAGTCGTTCGCAAACTTTCTCGTACCCGGAGGGGGAACCTACAAGATTGAACGTGCACGCACAAAACTTTAGCCCCTTAGTTATTTGTTTACTTTGCAAAAAAACTTTTTAACTTTACGATATTTTTGTTAAATATTGTATTGAATGAAAATGTGAAATATATGGGATATCATTCTATTATGTACCTATTGAGTTTCTTGCCGGCTCTTCTCAGCAGAACTGCCTTTCGAGCCGGTGGTAGCTTTTTGTTGACATGTAAGTACATTCGACGATTCAAAAGTGCTTGTAATAGTCTATTCTATATGAATTAAGATTATTTTGAATTTATTGGTTAAGTACCGTAAACGCGACAGGTTACGAGAAAGTTTGCGAACGACTCGTGACAAAACAAAGTGTTGGTTCGATTCCCACTCAAGTAAATGAAATTTTTAACATTTTCATTTCCTACCTCTGATAAATAATAATTCCCTCTACCTATCCTGAAATATGCAGGACAGCGTGAAGTTAATTTTTTTATTATATGTAACAAGTCATTCATATTATCGCGGCATTCACAAAGGCTGGCATCAGCGTATCTTCCATAATTGATGGTTTACAGTGTCCGCGGCATGCAACCGTGAGATTAAGGATCAACATACATTACGGCTTGAAAAGGAACACAAGTCCTTATCTCGCAATAATATGACGTGGACAGGGTTTTATATTATAATTTGTGTAATAGTGAACTCTCTCTCTGAATCTCTTGAATGGAAATTAGAGTGTAATGCCTATTCTCTGCATAATAGGTATGTAGGTACATTGTGAATTACAGGTAATTAATTATATACAATTTCATATGAAATATAGTGCAGTTCAATTGACTTGTTAGTTAATGGCGTTCCGAGCGTGCCAGATGAGCAATAATCACTTTGCCAATATCATGTTCAATAGAGAACACATGAAGGAGATTATACGGTAAAAAGAGACTATATTACAATAACAGAATGCATGTAAAAAAGAGATCCAGTTACAATACTGTCTTCATTTATAAAAAATAATATTTACAATATATACCTATATGAAAATGGGTTAGTAATAAGTAATATTTCACAAATATGTTAGTTTATACTTTAATATAACGATATAAGAAATATGTTAGGTATGATAAATGACATCAGTAAAGCAACGTTGGTTCTCAAGTTTTTAACAAAAGTGAATTTCTACGACCTTGTTAGATATCTGTTTAATTTGTACATCTTAGTTATATTCGGAAAAATAAGCCCCAATTATTGAAAAAAGAAAAAAAAACTACAGAAGCACGAAAAAGTAAATCAACGTATTATAGAGCTGTAAATTGTATATTTAAACATTTACACATACAATGGACGTTTCGTTTCTCTTACGGAATATTGTGAGAGATGAGAGAACAAATAAAAATAAAAAGCAGAGAAATATCCTCGCGGAGCACGCCGGGCGCGCCGCCACGCATTTATTTCATTGAGCCCATCAATTGGATTTCTGTACCCACTCACAAAAGCAAGCATTGTGATTCACGTTTTATTTTTATGTGGAATAAATTTAGATGCAAGTACCCAAATAAAAGAAAGTATTTACTGAACTCTAAATATATTGAATTCTCGACAAATTGCGAATTTTGTATAATTGTATGGTTTTGTTTGTTACTTGTTTATTGTTTTAATGTATTTTCTAAGATATACGATTACAGTCCAGTTCCTTATTCATTAAAATTAGGAACCTAAAATTGCATTTAACTAACATTACATTTAATTATAGGTAGTTCGGACGTTTTAACACACGTTATACAAATCAACTATAAGCACCTAATAATCTACGTAATATTTTGGTAAAAACCCTACAGTTATACATAGATATCTTAGTATCTAAATAGCAAGAAAATTCCAGCATTACTTTCGGGTGCCTCACAACTGGTTGCCGTGGGTGTCTACTAGTCTACAGATATCGATTGATGTGAGAAAGGGGCTGCCTTACCTGTATTCCAACCTGCAGGAGCAGGACAAAAAACCAGCTTCTCAGAACAAGATAGCATCAAGAAATGCATCGGAAGAGAGAGACGCTGGCGCATCAATAAGGATTTTTTTTTGCACCTTTTTTGTTATTTTTTTGTATCTTATTATTTACTCCTAACACCTTTGTCGGCTGTTCTCTCATTAACGAGTTAGGTTACTGTAGCTTTATGAGGTGCTTTTGTATGGTAATGGTATGTTACTACAATCTATATGTTATTATTTCAGGAACTGTATAAAAAAACTTTATATATAAAAATTACCATATTTTAGTGGTAGGTAGTTCATTTATACTCGTTCTTCTTTTCATATAATTATTAAAGATTTTTTTTATTTTATTTATACATATTCGTAGTTCGACGTTCTTTAGATCTGTGTATAATTAGTCCGTGGAGACTTAATCGTTTTGTATATTGTTTTTTGTTTCACATCTAAGAAATATATAAAAATACTAGTGGGCCCGGACGCGGCTACGCCCGCGAAAATATGAGCCTAAATAATTAAAATAAGTTAAAAAATAATAATAAGTGGAGATTTATTATTAGAAAAAATATCTGAGTAACCGAAATGAACAAACAAAAGAAGTAAAAGTAACTAAAGGAAATTCTTAATATTAGAAAAAGTACCTAAAGTTTGCTGTGCGCGCGTACTAAACATTTTTCTATATTAAATAATTATTAATTTTTGCGAACAATATTAAATAAAATCTCAAATGATTAAAATTACGATATTTTAAGTGTATAACATCGGTATAGATGACCAAACTGAGATAAATTAATTATAAGCAGCAAATAAATACATAAAAAATAATAGTAATTCGAAAATATATAAAAATTTACAAAATCATCAAAGTCATCTGCCCGTTCGCGTCGGTCATACTATACCACTCGTAGGCTAGGTCATTTGGAATCAGTGACATCTTATTTATTAGAATGTTATACAGTAAACTATAATTTCCATCAAGATGAAATGCTAAAAGTGACTATTATATTTATTTTCATAAGGATGAATATCAAATTATAGAAATCATCTAATTTTTGTTAATGTATACAAATCTATATCTGCCAATAAGCCATGTTTGCATTAAGCAAACTCACTTTGGGTGACGTTTTCTTAAAAAAACAAACTCTGCAAGCCGTTGCTTAGCAACGCGTAGCGACGATTGTTATTAACATGGCGAAATAAATTGGTTGTCAAATTAATTATTTTAATATATTGGTATATATCGAAAATATTACAAATATGAGAAAAAAAAAGTATCCTATGTTCATCCCGAGACCGTCAAGTATCTCTATATGAGTATTTTATCACAATTAAATTAGCGGTTTGGCCCTGATTGCGTAAAAGACAGACAGACAGACAGACAGACAGACAGAGTTACTTTCGAATTTATAATATAGGTATGGATTTTCGTTTTAATTTACATATAAAAATATTGAAAACTAAAGAAACTAATTCCCATTACAGATATTTATTGCAAAATTAATGTGAATTTCTTAGGCCCCTATTTATAAACCACTGTCAACTCGGATATCGAGTTTGAGATGCCGTTTTAATAATCTATAAATGAAAACGCCATCTTAGATCAATCTCAGAATTAAGAGCAATTTATAAATACGGATCTTAATATGGAAATAATACAGTCCCTATAATAGATAGGTACCTACCTACGGATGTTACCATGCAATTACAGCTTTAAGTAAATAATGCAGTTTTATGCATAACTACAAAAGTATGTAATCAAGAAAAAAACTTCCGTTGCGCTGATGTGGAATATCTAATACATATTTATATACTGGAGTGTATGTATTCTAACATATCACGCGAATAGTTTTTATTTGCCTTCATTAAGTAATGTAGGGAAGGTTAATTTAAAGCGTTTTATTAGTATTATCGATTATGAAGAATGCCTCGAAAATAATTGAAAAATGGTGAACGGAGTGTCTTGGCATCAGGTCTCTATATATTTATATTGACATAGAAGGCATCTAGTAGGCTTATTAAAAGAACAAAATAATGTACGTTTTGAAAATTTCAGTAAAAAAATTACAAAACCTTATGAATATATATTCCAGTACCAGATAAACTAAATTTTGATTCTTCATAACTGTTACCATCACGAAATATAGAAGAACGTACAGAAGATAGAACTAATCATTAGTCTCACTGTAAAACCGGCGGTTGTCGGTTCCATTAAAACTTGGGGGGGGGAATGTATTATTTTAAAATCCTTTCTGATAACATGAGAAAACGCGGCGTTAGGTTCCGCCGCTAAACACACAATGTCGCTAAAATTAGACAAAAAGACAAGAAAAGGACACTCCTTTCCTTTTTAACTCATGCCCAAAAAAACACTAGAACTAACATGAAATTACCAATATTTCTATTTATTATGCATTTTGTACGGTTGCACCAGCGTTGCAAGTAATGTTCATATAATAGAAAAATAATGAGCAAAAAATATGTGCTATATGTCTATACTTACATACGAGTGTAAGAATTTATGGTTTTCAATTTTCCGCTTTCCGCTAGCAGGTACATACATAATGCAAAATAAATTGTTGCTATGCAATGTGATATTACTACCGGGTATTGCATGGGAAATGATGTAAATTATCCTTTTTTTTACAAGTAAATATTTGCTTAAATTACAATTTTGTATTAGGTATAGGTATTTAATTATATATCTTACAGTTAATAAATAATTTCGTTCATAAATATGGTATTTAATTTACCGGTAACTAATATTTTAAGAGGAAATTAATAAACATTTTTTTTGTTTGTAATAGATAAATTCTATAATTATTTAACAGATTGTTTTACGAGTAAGTATATTATAAACGAGTAACATAGCCCTTACATATAATATCACCATAACCACGTTCGATTACCATTAGTAAGTACTATGAGCGGGATACAGCGTAAAGCTAAAAATAGATTTAATAAACCTATGTAATATTATAGCGTAAGTGCAATTCTTCTTTAAAAAAATCTTATTTATAAAAAGATCCTAAGGATAAATCTTATTTATCGGATCACTAAGAATACAACATTTTAGGACACTATCATTAATTTTTTATATTTATTTGTCTAAAAATTTAAAAGCAAGCAAGCTAAAAAAATAATACCCTCAAACTTTAATTTTATATAGAAAGAGCCTCATCAGAGTGTTTAATCTATATATATAAAAGGACTTGTCCTCACTGACTAAGGTAAGACGCACGCACAGCCGTAACTGCTTATGGTAGAAACGTGGAATTTGGACAGATGTTTACTTTCGTAATCTGGACATCCACTAAGAAGGGATTTTGAAAAATTTTAACTCTAAAGGGGAGAAAAGAGTGGTTGAAAGTTTGTATGGAAAAAAATTTAAATCGGCACCGATTTTTATAAAATTTGAAATTTAGATTTTTAAAAGTATTTAATTGAACACGTGTTTCATCATTTTCTAGAATTCTCTCCCTAAGGGTGCAAATAAGGGGTTGAAAGTTTGTGTGGAAAAATCTTTAAAATGCCACCGATTATTATAAAATTTGAAATGTAGACTCTTAAAAATATTTAATTGAACATGTGTTTCATGGTTTTCTAGAATTCACCCCCTAAGGGTAAAAATAAGGGGTTGAAAGTTTGTATGGAAAAATCTTTAAATCGCCACCTATTCTTATAAAATTTGAAATTTAGACTCTTAAAAATATTTCATTGAACACATGTTTCGTGGTTTATTAGAATTCACCCCTAAATACGCAAGCGAAGCTGCGCGCGTCCGCTAGTTGTATATATTTATGTCATGGCTATTTTAATATTTATAATTAGACACTGTACTTTATGAACACTAAGCTCTAACGGCTATCAAAAGCTATTGTCATCAAATAAAATTAATTTACCACGGCCAAGAAGCGGAAAATCTTAAATCTCTTTACCGACAAACGATGTCAAATTAACACCATAAAAATAATTGGAATTCCAATGGTTCCAATTAACACGCACGCGTGATAACACCTTTATACACTACAAAGTTGAACTCGGAGTGGAAATAAAGAAAATAACTAGCTGTATATTCAAACTAACTATCTACTAGTAGTAACTCTAGGATTTGTGTATGCACTTAACACAAAATTTTAATAATAGATATGTAAGCCTCAAGAGAAAAAGAGGAGTTGCAGATGTGCCTAAAAAACATTAAAAATTAAAAGTTTTTAAGCAACCTAATCGAACCCAACTAACGTTATCAACAAAGTAAGACGGTCTCGTGAGTGGCGAATTGAGAGAAACCCTGCTTTCTACTGCACGAACACCACATTTCTATCAGCGATCACGACTGACGCTCACGAAATGATACTTGCATAATTACATATTTGTACACGGACGAGTCTTTTGGGGTTTTGTAAGACGTGCTGCAATCTTAAATGTCAAGGTATCTCGATTGATATTAAATAGGTATATTTTATTTATATAAGCTTCTTTCGTATTTAGAATATTTGATTCCAATCTATTCATAGTGCCTCGAAAAATTCGGCGGAAAGTGGCGAATGGAGAATCATAACACTAGGTTCCTTTTACCTACCCTGCTGCATGCGGGCTCACGATAAACAAGTTCACTATTAAAATATCTCAATTTCAATAGATAGTGTTTAAAAATAAACTGAGATTTATATAGGTATAAATACTCATTTTTTATGTTAAATGCTGATAAAAACGTTAATTTCCAAATGGTTAGATTCTGGTTTTTAATAATATACTTAGGTATAGGTAACTCGGAAATTCATAATCAATCATTTAAACTATAATTAATATTAACATAATTAAATAACTTTCGTGGTTAACTATGTTTTATGAGCAGTTAACCATTAGGTACTTGTTTGGTTATGAGGAGAGCCACGTGGGGCCCAATGTTGCGCAGACCGCGGGTAGAAAACAAAGTGTTTTGATTCTATGATCTCTCTGTTTACCCTGATATGCGAGATAAAGCCTAAAGCTGATTAACTAAAAGATAGTTTAAATTATACTTAGGTAAGTATGCGTTTGAGTACTTATAATATGTCATTTTCTACTTATTTTCATCGAAATAACAGTTCAAAATATATCACTATTAAATATCTTACCGCATTCATTTCCAATAATACAGCAGTCGTCCCATAAAATAGTTTTATTGGCCTTAAATTTTAATTTTACGATACGGCACATCATCATAAATTTATATTCGTCCTGTTGAGATTTTAACAGCTCTATTTATAACGCGAAAGAGAGTTTTTTTTAAATAATATTAAATAACTAAGCTATTGCACGAGTTTCTTTCAAATTCAGTAAATGATATTCTATGAATAGAAATTAATATGTCTATAACACCATTGTTGTAAATAGTTGAGAAGGTCGTTACTACCAATTTGGTAGATGCTTAATTTTATTTTTTATTGAACACGCTTTTTCTCGCATAGCCAAGGCACAGATTTCAAATATTGCATGTAGATTGGCGAAACTTAACGCCGCGTATTGTCATACTACAGCGGCAAAATGAAAATAATTAATTGATCCTCGAGGGGATCGAGCTTACAACCATGAAGCTTACAGTCAGTTGTTCCTGCACCTCCACTTTTACCTCAATATTATGATTAATATATCGTATTCTACATTAAATCCGTGTTAAAATTACAGTTCAACCATCTTAAGACACTAACAAGCTTGATAAACTAATCCATTATTAATTTAGCGGAAAGAGATAAAGGGAGTTATGCTCTTCTCTAGGGCGCTAACGCTAGGGCGTCTCCCTCCCAGATTGTAGAGACAATCTAACCACATAACCTTCCTACGTGTGTCGGACAGTGAGTTATAGTATGTTCACAGTTCACTGATTTTCCTTATTATTAGATCTTCTTTGTCATAGATTATAACACATGTGGTTTTAAGTACTTTCTGAAATTCAGAGTTAATTTTGTTATGTTTTTATA
>HE671471.1:8457-24316 GCA_000313835.2 Heliconius melpomene melpomene
ATTCGATTAACGAGAGCTCGAGATCGACCGCCACTCCTACACCTACTTAGTTGACATTATGTAAATACGGCCCCACTTTACATTGTTGTTCTCATTATGCTTTGGAAGATTCATTAGGTGAAGAAACATATGTTGTTTTATCTTTTTGACTGTGTGACAGGTTCTAGGTATGTATGTACGGGGTTTCTTTTAAATTATGTAAATATTGTGTTTATTTTTTTTTAAATTCACGCTGTATCCCGCATGTAGGAGGGTAGGCAGAGGAACCTAGTAAGACACTTCCGTTCCCCACTTTCCGTCGAATTTATTAGGCATCGTTTGTTGAATTTCGAAACTTAAAGCTGCGCTTTGCTGCATCACTAAAGAGAGATTCAATGTAATGAAATAAATAAATAAAAATAAAAAAAATATTTCAAAAAGTTAATTCATTAATTTATTAGTAAAAATAAAAAAATATAAAATATGTCATCATCATCATCATCATCAGCCTGTCCTCATCCACTGCTGGACATAGGCCTCTCCAATGGCACGCCACTGAGCTCGATCTTCAGCTCTTCGCATCCAGCCGCTGCCCGCTACTTTGCGAATATCGTCACCCCATCTAGCTGGAGGACGTCCTATATTACGCTTGCCAAGGCGTGGTCCCCACTCTAGAACGCGTTTACTCCAACGGTCATCGGTTCTGCGGCAAATGTGACCAGCCCATTGCCACTTCAGCCTGCTAATCCTTTGGGCTATGTAAAATATATATTTGTTGACATTCAAATTCATGACAAAAGATAATTTTATGAAGAATTTCACAAAATACATAACTAAAATCTAACAACTCACATTCAAAACTTCCTAGCAGCTTCACCGTACCGCACACAATAAGATGATTACAATCCGTTATATCTATACGAATGCCTAATAAAAAAAAATACCAACAAGATGCCCATATATTCGTGGGCGAGAGAAAACAATTGAATGTTCCCTCTTGCTCTAATTTTTGAAGATACTCAACTACTCAGATTAGAATCTATAGTCCGTGGAATGGTTTGATTAATTCCAACGAGGCCTGCTACAAAGAATAGGTAGGGTTAAGTATTTTATTGCTGACGCGTGTCGATACAAATCTATGTTTGCTAGTTATTAATCATTATTAGTAATTAAATTTGTATGGATGGATGCGTTTGTTTTTTTTGCTGTTGTAATATATTAAAAATGTTATTTAGATTTATTTAAATTTTTCAGAATATAATAAAATCAGTTTCATCCTTATCCACGTGGAATTTAGTGTTAAGACACTCGCTAATATTTGTCCAATTTTGGAGTAGGAACGTGTGGAGTGGAGTAGGAAATTACATATAGATATAGTGTATGTGATATCGATAAAACTCTATTTTTTAGCTTTATATGTAGGCAGATGGAAATTTGGGAACCTTGAGTCCCCCACTTTCAGACGAATTTTAGAGGCATTGCGTGTTGAGTGGCGGAACTTAACACTGCAATACTAATGAATAAAAATATAAACACAATATTACAAAATAAATAATCATATACAACTTTGCAATTGTAAAACTCAACCCCAATTATATATATAAACACACCTAACCAAAAACTTTAAATATCACAGAAACTGCTAAGAAAATATTGAATCAAAACAATAATTAGTCCTATATTCAAATGAGTGTCGAAAAGTCGATTACAAAAATCTCTTATAATACTTCTAAACCTACCTCCGCAAGGAACATTGAGGACCGATTCACTCGAACCGTATCAATTATGGTAATTCCGCGTTTAATTTCCTGAACGAGATTATACTACCCCCCACCCTTTATAATAAATTTGATTTATCGGGCAAAGTTTTAAAATCTTAATCCCCAAACTTATTAATGGCTCTTTATATTTCGTAGGTTGAAATAGATTCGATTTAGAGAGCGGTCATTACGGCCAGACATTGCAATGCCAGAGTATTTTTATTTAACTTTTGCTATTTAAGATTTCGTAGAGTAATAAATTAGTCATATTTATACATTAAGTACTGTAAAAATTTTAAATGTAATTTTTATTTAATTGTTATTTTTACTGCTCTGGTATTGAAGCATTTTCAATTTTCCTGTTCTTGTAAATTAAGAGCAGAGATAATTTGTGGCACTTCTCAGAGAAAGAGAGAGAGACCTTTCATATCTGTACGTATTCATCGTTCCTTATACTAAAAACTTTTAAGCTTAGAAATCTTAAGGTGGTTCTTAATCTTTTTAAACCAAAGCAGTAAAAATACCTCAATATTCTCAAATTCCAGAATTGAATCCGCAACTACCACGAACAACTTAGCCGAAAAATTATAGTTGTTTTACATATTTATAGTTCGTTATTAAACTATCAGGGCGTAAATCACACTTTCCTCCATTACATTCAAAATAACGACTAGATTATCAACGCGTCAAACAGAAAACATTGAACGAAACGTGGTATAATTACACGTAGAGTACTGTAGGGTTCCGTATCAATACAATGTATAATGTTAAAAAAAGCTTATTTTTAAAAATAAAATTAGCTTCACGCTGTATCACGCACATACCGGAGTAGGCAGAGGAAATATAGTTTTAAGACACTCCGTTCTCCACTTTTCGCCGAATTTTTTGATGCATTGTGTTAAGTTTTAACGTCGCGCTTACTCAAACAATATACAAATAGACTGGTCAATGGGTCTAATAATTGAAAATTATGCCTTTCCACTTATAGGTGCTTTATAAACCAAGTAGTTTCGATTCAATATTTGTAGAATTTTGTATGTAGTAGATGTATTAGATACAATTAAGTTAGTCCTCCGTTAAATTCCCAAAGTTTTATTCATGTTAATGAATAATATATTATAATATTTAAAAAAATACTTTAATCATATTCAGACATTACAATACGGAATCCCAGCACAAACAAAAAGGCTTGTACTAGAAAGCAAACAGCATGCAACCTGACTCGAATTAAATTGCCCCAAACAATTGAATTACTTGAATTTTCTCGTCGATTCTTCGAGAACAAAGCATTATTAAATACGTAATTATTCACATTTACTTGGAGTGCAAGGTTTTAATTCAAATCCGGGAACGTCCAATTTCGTTCTAACAGAACTAATTGACGCGTGGGTCGAATAATTTTGTTTACTGCGTTTTAAACGACCCCACCCACAAGTAGGTATCTCATTATTTTTTATTGTAATTATAAACAATAGGTTACATATAGGTTTGGTCATTTAAAGAACAATAAAGAATAGGTTTAAAATAGTTCCAGCGTGTTACACTTTCAAATTTACATATATTTGTATTTTTTTATTATACAGATAGGTCTTTATTATCTCTAACTGAATTGACCTTACTTACTTTGTTGAATCTATGATCTTTTATATTTTACAATTTTAAAGAATAAGCTGAAAAAAGATAGTGATATCTTGATAAGTGATTCTGTGCTTCACTTTTCGCGAAGGGCACGCTATGATAGGCAGTGGGCCATAGAGTTTTGTACTTTTGCCCAACAAAGACCTAATTCAAAAAAATACATATCACTTCTCTGTTAAATATATCCCAACTGTGCCGTACTAAAAATTTTTATTTTTAACAATTGTCACCAAATTTACACACCCAATTTAAACAATTATACCAAAAACACTAACAGACGTATAATTTTTTATAAGAAACCCACTATTTTGTTTTCATAGCACGTCACATAGATACTGGAAACAGTATATTTAATGGCTAAATAACGCTATGAGTCACTATAATAATGTGGAAGAATTTTGGACTTGACCAGAATACTGATATATGAGGAAAGGCAATTTGTTCTGTGCCCACCTGTTTAATTCTTTTGGTGCATTTTAATTGTACCCATATCGTATTGAGGGCAGGCGTGTCGCAGGGACTCAAGCGTGTAACTGTAAGCGAGACAGATAATGAGTTTGATTCCTCTCGAGGAAATTAAATATATATTTTATTTTAGTTGAGGCAAAGCGCGGCGTTAAGTTCCGCCTTTCACGACGGAAATAAGGATCCAACGAAGTATCTTAACACTGGGTTCCCAGGTTCCCTCAGTCTATCTTGCTATGTGCATGATGCAGCGTAAGCTAAAAAAATTGCGTAGGTATATACAGTGAATAACTTGTGGATATAGTACGTGATGAACCACATTCGATGATAAATTGGCTTAAAAGCAGTAAAAGAGTTTTGTTTAAAATTTATAATATTAAAAAAGTAATTTATTGCTGTGTTGATACTTGAAATGTGGAATGTCCTTACGTTGTGCGTGATTTTTTAGTAAAACAGTTATTTTGTTATATATAACATGGCAATTTAATTAAAATTCTCTTAACGTATAGCAGTAACTTTTTTTTCATTTTCACTGTGCATAGAATGAGGGGTCTAGTGTTCATATACCCCGCTACACACTTTTCGCCGAATTTTCATTCCTTGTTGAATGGCGAAATTTAGCGCCATAATACTATTAAACTTAACCAGAACTTGAACTGCATATATCCATTCAAAAAAATATATATTAAAAAAAGGTCAGTAGTTACACAAGCAGAGACACAACCGTGTGACTGTGAACGTTGTGGGTTCGATTCCCACTCGAAGAAATGAAATATTTAATATTTTCATTTCTTAACTCTGATGTCGAGGCAAAGTGCGGTGTTGAATTTCGCTTCCCCTGCTGTGTGCGGGATACAGTGTGAAGCTAAAAAAATATGTTAAGAAAAAAAATATAAGAAAAACCATGCTATTATCAAAACTTTTTACATCTAGACATTTACTAATTAAGATACAAGACCTAATAATATTTTATAGAACTCATTTAATATAAAACACGTAATAAATCACTTTAATGTGTTATAAAGGAAATATTTTTATAGCTTATAAATATACGATTATATACGAACTTTGGTTCATAAATTTAAAAATGTAAAGTAACTCAATTATACAGAAATGTATTCGTGTTATGACTACATTAATAATTATGGAATAAATTGTTTTAATTGTCACATTGAACTTTACTGTTTTGGTTTAAATTTTATAAAGATTCATATTATTTAAGGATTTTTTTTTTATAATCTTTTTAATTTCTTTCACTTTAAATATATATTTTTAAATTTAATAGTACACTGCTCACTGCTTTAAATTTTCAAACTGTTCCACTGGGTTCCTATGGAATTATTAATTTTTGACGTTGTATTCTATAGCAGGGTAGGCAGAGGGACCTAGAGTTAAGACAATCCGTCCCCATTTAGACACTTCTGTTCTCAGTCGAGTTCTTAAGGCATTGCGTGTTGAGTATGGGAACTGGATTGTACTTCAGGCACCGAAAAGTTTTTAATAATTTCAAAATACTTAACACGCATTGTATCTCAACTAAGGACAGTTATTAATATTTGACAAAAATTAAGAAGGACGCAAAATAAGCTTCACAATACATATTACCTTAAAGACATTCCTAATATATTTCAATAATATAAAAAAAATACCCTATTTAATATATTTCCTCTCATCAATTCGAACAGATGAGGGCAAAGTGCTCGCACCGCGGACGCGGACGACCCAAAGCGGCAATTATCACCAGCATTCGTAATTACCATGCGATATTACACTGACGTTCGATTCACGATCGGTCCTAATTGCGAACTGATTATAGATAATCGTTTAATTTGAATTCTCGTGCGAAAACCCAGCCCATTTGGTCCAGCGATAATGGACAATGAGGCTTTTCATATGATTTTGTGAGAAAATTATATGATAAAGAATTCGTACATTTGTATACGAGTATGTACGAGTATATTTTTATAAATATTTTAATTATACTATAATAACAATGTCAAATAAATATATAACATATTACTTTTTTAGGGTTCCGTACCTCGAATGAAAAAAAATGGAACTGTCTGTCCGTCCGACAAGAATACATAGTTAAAAAATATACATAGATTCATACCTACACCTAGGTAGATTGTAATAGTATAAGAATTTAACTAATAAAGCACAGTCCCACCATTGCTGTAGAAGTGTATAGAGAAACATAACGCAACCAACATCACGAAGATTTAATTAATCAACTTAACCTTTAGTTAATTGCGGAGTTCAAACAAGTATGGTGCAACTTACCTTTATATATTATAGTACATAAATGTGAGATATTTATAGAAATGTTTAACATTATATAGTTAATACAAAATTATACAGAATAATTATAATGAGATGATTTGGCGCTTTTTATTAAACCTCACCTGTTTTGACGTTTTATCCCTTGCAGGTTAGCCATAGAGAACGGCTTTGTCCATTGTCACATTCCTTCCCTTCGGAGAGTCCTCAATCTTCTTACGTCACCTTTCTCCAGTATCATCGATACTGTGTTTCCGAAGGTTCACCGAGATCTCCCCATGAAAGATGCAATGCCCTCAGAATTTGGCGAAAATTGAGGAATGTAAGCGACTTAATGGAGAGAGAATGTCCTAACACAAGGTTCCCAGGTTCCCTCTGCCTATACAGCACAAAACAAAAAAAACATAAAATAAAAAAAAAACGTTTCGCGCAAACACAACGTAACATCACTGTTAATCCATTCAGCTCATAATTATTATATTCGTTTGTTCGGTCTCTGCGACCCGAATGCGTAATGAGCAAGGCTTTCCAAGTACCAGGTTAGGCCTTATCGAGCGTGCCATCTGACTATTATATTACCAAAATACCACTATAAATGCAGCCCGCTATAAACTTATAATTAACTTAAATGTAGTGGATTACATGAACAATACTGAAAATGCACTTTCAAATGAAATTTCTATGGAACTCCCATAGAATTACACCTTTATGGTTTATTAATTCTGCTATTAGACAGATGTTGTTCGGGTGTTTGTTGGTGCAATTTTAATAAGCGTTTTGTGATTTAGTATTGGGTTGTGGGGGGGATGGGGGTTGTGAATTATCATAGCTGTTATTTCCTTTTGAGTTTGGACTTAATATTCTGTAGGTATTTGCTAGTATTTATTCCTATTTTGAATATTCTTATATTAATTAATTGTTTCTATATCTTACTTCTTAATTTGTAGGCAGATTTTGTTTTTTATGTAAAATTACGTAATCGTTACTAACCATAGACTGTATTCTTGTGGTTCCCATGGGCAATTGTTTTAACTAAATCATTTTATTATTCCGCCCTGACATACATCCCGCAATGTCTTGTAAATTGGATTACCTTGCTATACAGAAAAACAGGTAAAAATGAAAAAGAAATCCCATACCTTATATACTATGTAATTTCAAATGTGGTAATGTGGTCACATGAGTAAATGGCCGTGATGTCGATATCCAGTGGAAACGATCGGATCGAGGTTTATAAAAAAGACGATTTAAACTGCTTCAGCATACCTACTATTTCATCATGTATCTGAGCACGTTTTGGAGTAATTCTGTGAAAGAATGTTTATTCATATGACTCATAAAGCCACTATGTTTCATATTGGACACCCACCTCGCATATCGGTGGTAGCCGGATCAAAGTTTAATTAAATCGTCAATACACGAACGCTATATGAACGGCGTATTAATGTTGACGTAGATATAAAGATTATTGAACTGATAAGGAAAACTATTTTTTTTTGTTAAATACATTTTGATTATACAGTTAAATTATTATAGATAAATATGCATATATATGTATTTTTTTTAACAGTTTGTGAAAAACATTTAGCAAATTGGTTCTGTCTGCCTATCCACAGCTTGTAAAACTTAGTGAATATAAAGATAATCTAAATACCTAAACAACACTAGTTCTATTAAACAAGTATGAGACAATATATCATTTAAAACCTAAACATTAAAAACTCGAATAAAAAAAGCAAAAAGAACAACATTCCAACAACACAGACCCAAAGACCCAAAGTCAACCTGGTCTCAACAGTCTTATCCAGCATATATTCCAGACACCAGCGGTTTCGCCAAAGCGGAATGCTGCAGAACTACTAATGAATGGTATGAGCCATCCAAGTAACGGTCACTGTACATAATACCGCGTTATGCATTATTGATATTGACCAGCGAATGTGATAAAACACTCGTCTCCAACCGTATAAGGATGTATTTAATCTTTCACTCGCGATTTTGGCAATGTTCCATGGGCGTATGCCAATTTTACTTGTTCTTATAGCACATTTAGGCGTTGCGTTAATCCGTAAGGCGATTTAATCGTTATTTTCCAGTCTGATGCACTATTGAAATATAGAAAAAGTATATAATATACATTTCTAAGCAAAATTTTGATTTATATTCTGAAGTAATAAAATATAGTTATTGTTCTTATGGAATCGAAGAATAGCTATATTTTTCTTTATTTCACTCTTAAGCCCATAAAAGTATAAACATTAAGTAACTAAATAATTAGTTTTTTTAACTTCAAGCTGTATTATGCACATAGCTGGGTAGGCAGAGGGAGCTTTCCAATGAATCACTTTCATTCTTCACTTCCGCCTTAGTCTGGAAGCACTGTGTTTTGAGTGGTGGAACTCCACGCTTTTCCTCGTTACCAGGCTAAGAAAATGGAATCGGACCTACAACCGTCGTGTTTACAGTCACACCCTTATGTCACCAGGCGATGACTGCCTCTACGAATTATTTTTAACATAATATAGAAAGAGATTAGTTTGTAAAAAATGAACACATAAATACACGCTTTTATAAGCGCTTGCAGTTATAGAAATAAATATAATATATCGACATATATTTGATATCAGATCTTAGATTAGATAAGATTAATTTAAAATATCTGTAAAATATTTATTATCATATTACGTCTTAGAATTTTAAACTATCACCAAGTCTATTTAACAAGGTAATAATAAAAGAACTAACTACAAAGTCAAACTCGCTAGCAAGACTGGTACCGAGCTACAATTTCTTTATAATTTCGGCCAACATAATAAAAATTATAAGATCCTACGATATTTCATACATTATTTTAGTGTTGTGAAGCAGGATGTGGACGTGAAACAAGACAACAGCCATTAGACAAAGGCTTTTGACGACACACACTCGTTTTTGGGGCAATCATTATGAGAAAATCTAACAAATGACTAAAACACAGTAATAAAGACATTCATAGATATATGCCGTGTACTTATGAACAACACTCACGTTTGAGATTGGTATCTTAGACAGAATAAAAGTACCGCTTTGTTGTAGATGCCGCGGGGACCCGGCGGTTATTAACAAGCAAATTTACGAAAGTTGTAGTATATGCATTTGCATGTGACATTTTAAAATATACATATAATAGGGTAGGCAGAGAGATCCTAGTGTTAAGATACTCTATTCCCCATTTTCAGTCGAATTTTTTGATGCATTGAGTGTTGAATATTGGAATTCAACGCCAGGCCTTTGCCTAAATGCCAGTGTGAAGAAATTAAACTTTCCCCCAAGTCGGGATCGAAACCACAGCCATCACGTTACAGTCACACCATTGTACCCTGCGCCAGGACGACGCCTGTTGACTTGACTAACATTGAGCTCTGCCACTCAACACGTAATGCCTCCAGAATTCAGTAAAAAGTGCTAAACACTAGGTTCCCTCCACTTCCCCTAGTAAAAAAAAACATTCTCATCATTACACACCCGTAGTACTCATACAACTTAATTCAACACTAACTAAAATTCCGCATCACATATTATAACACACTACTTAGATATCCAAATAAGGTAGCATTTAGAAATTAAGATATAAACATTATAACTGTTGACTCTCATTGTCTAGCTTCGGCCCTGTTTCTAGGCCATATAAGGAATGTAAATAGCTATGCATATTTGGCACCGTGTACCTCTTTACTGGTGCCGCTAAGTACACGAATGGGGGAAAATTTGGACATGAGCAACACTGATACTTATACGATAGGGGGGATATTTTAATTCAATGGAAAAGTAAGTTGGCTTAAATCTGTATTCAATTGCTGAGATAGAAGTTTCTTATAAGAACATGAGTGTAAAATGTAGATGTTAATTCACATATTTATATGTTTCAATTATTTATTTATTATTTTTATTTTTCGAATAGAGAAAACCTAGATTATATCAAATTGTTTGTGTTTTGGGTTCGATTCCTACTTGGAAGAATGAAATATTTAATATTTTCATACCCTCGCTCTGCTACCAAAGCAATGCACGGGGTTAAGTTCCACTACAAAATATATATAACCAGCAATATACCTAAGCCTAATGGGATACCATACTAGTCTATTAAACTTAATATAAGTAAAATTTACATAATTTTACTGACTATATGCATAGAAAGATGTAGTAGATCCACATAGTTCGCCCCCCCCTAAAACGACTGACTGACTAGAATAGAAACACGAACATGTAGATATATTGTATTACATATATCAAATTTGTGTAACCAATTATGATGTGAGACTGCCTAATGTGATATTATACGTTTTATAAATATTTATGAACCGAGTTTTGCCATGTCTTTTTTAGTGTACCGATAAAGGCAAGTAGCTCTTGTCGTTTCCTGACTTGAATGTAATAGAGTAAGTTAAATGGAATGAGTTAAATTTATCTATCTATCTTTCTATCAGCCTTTTAAAGTCCACTGCTGGACATAGGCCTCCCCCAATGCTCGCCACTCCGTCCGGTCCTGCGCCCTTTGAATCCAGCCGGTTCCCGCTGTCTTCTTGAGGTCGTCGGTCCACCTGGTTGGAGGGTGGCCTGTACTCCTTTTGCCGAAACGTGGTCGCCATTCGAGGACCTTTCTTCCCCATCGGTTGTCGGTCCTCCTGACAATATGGCCTGCCCATTGCCACTTTAGCTTGCAGATTAGATTTAAATTTACAGAGTTAAATTTACTTCGTATTAATAATGCTGAATTTAAAATATTTTTCCTTTTTTATAAAGGTGTACTATACGGTTAAGATAAGCAGAGAGTATCTAGAGGTAAGACTCTGTTCTCAACTTCAAACTTTCAAGAGATTACGAGATAGACAACGCAACTTACACGCTTTGTTGCAAGTCTAATTATTAAATTAAATTATTAAAAAACAAATTAATTGCATATTTAACAATAACAATAATAAATCTAAAAATAACAATCCACCTATAAAATAACAGCTTGGAGAAGTGTCGAAGCACCTGTTTCTAGATCGCGACCGAGAAATCTTGATCGTGGCGTCGTTTAACCTGCGCGGGCGCATTCGAAATGCGTTTCGCATTGTTCGCAGGGCATTCGCGCGATCGAACCAATGAACGATTGCTATTCGACGTATGCGCCTGTGTAATTATAAAATACACCGCGTCCGATACGCCGCCGTTGACAGATGTCTCTACACTCATTATATACAATGTACAAGACACCTAACACATTGTTTTTCTGTACATTTTGCGAAATTCTCGTCCGCTGAATGTCTAATTGTGAATTCTGGCCGCGATTTTTATCATTTTGTTTGCGATGTCACGCAGGATACTCGGAAAGGATATTTCACGCGTTACTCATTCTTCATTTGTTATAAAAAATAGTATTAAATTTGCTAATAGCTTATACTGAGTTCAACAACCCTTTATAGGTATATACTATTGATGCCAGTCGTGGCGCAGCGGCGCAAAGTGTGACTGTAACGACTGGCTCGACTGGTTGTGAGTTCGATCCCCACTCGAGGAAATTAATGAACTAACGCCACTCAAAACGCAAGGCCTGCAGACTTTAGCAGAAAGTAGAGAATGGAGTGACTTAACACTAGGTTCCCTCTGCCTACCCTGCTGTATGCAGGATAGAGTGTAAACCTGTAAAAAAGGATACATAATATTGTATTTACATTTACGCCGATCGCGAACAAAGCTATTTTTTATTTTTAAAACATAATATACCTGTCGGTTATGAATTTCGAGTTGATCTCGTTTTATGGCCGCAATAAAATAAATACATGTGGTGCATTGCAAATATTTAACCCTTTCAGTTTTAAATGTGCAAAATATTATTATTGCTATACGTCGATGCTGTAAAACTCTCAAACGTGAGGCTCACCCCCATATAAAACAATTATTTATTGTTATATTAATTTTATACTGTTACATCAGTTAATTGCTTTGGTATACTTAAAGAAAAGTTTATAGAAAATCTCAAGTTACTTGTAATGTAGTGAGATTTTCAACTAAATGTAGCATTGGGTTCTTCTCCTTAGCATTTAATTTTTTTAAAATTTAAGTGGAGAGCAGTGAATGGAGTGTTTTGACACTACTATCTCTGCTTACTATGCTGTAATATTTATAAATGATATTGCGGGAAGGTTAATTTTCTTCTGAAAAATATTCTTGATTTTTTGATATTACCTTCTCAAACATCAATCAGTCATGAAGTCCTGTAGAAATATTACCCTTTCGTGAATTTCAATCCTGCACTTTGTCTAGGCGGGTCGAGGAATTGTTTATAATTTTGTTATTTAAACATTTTGACATTAACAATTGATTTTAAGTTCACGACTATAATTTATAGTAAGACACGTTCAAAGAACCTTAGTCATAATTATTGTTATAGTTACGCTATTATTGATTATATGACACTGCTATATATGTCAAGCCAATAAAATTAAACTACGTTATGTGTAAAAAAACTGTTTTTTTTAAATTTTGATCCAATGTAATTTTTTTTACATAATTCAAAAAAATATCACAAAACAGCATATTTTTAATATTATATTGTAAATTATTTTTCTATAGCTATCTTGGCATGATGGGACAGCGTTTGACCATAAAATCAATAGATTTTTGACCCCTACGCATAACATAGAGTTTCACCTCTAAAAATGCAATATATGAAATTTGACTGAAAAATACGGTTAGAATCACTCCACTTTTTATGCACTCCGCTTTAAGGAATAAAAAATAATAATTACTACATATCGCTTAGTCATAAAAGCTCATACTATAGTTGTAAGCTATGAATAATCTAAGTAACTCGTTTTCAGAATAACATTAACAGTGGGTTATTCAAGCACGTTATAAGCATTCAATTGTTGACTCATGATTTGTTATTTGCATATTGTACTGCAGATATATTAATATTAAGGGACTATTAGTAAATAAATTAAAAGATTTAACACTAGAATTAGTAATAAAAGGAAGAGAAGAAGGAGTTATGGTGCCATAGGCATGGGAGTTGGTTTCATCATCTCAGGCACCTTCATTTACGAGCCACTGGCGTTGAGTTCAGGAAGGAGTGGAAGTGTCTTAAAATTAAATTCTGCTACCTATTCTGCGGTACGAGTTTGTACAAAAAAATGTTAAGCTTAATTTATCTTATATTTGAATATAATTTATAATTCATAGAGGAATATTTTCAATGTTTTTAATGTAGTATTGAGTAGGATATCATTTATTTTATTTCTTTCTTTGAAAAATCTTTAATTTTTATAAATATTTTTAACATGCAAAAAATATATTAATATCATTATTTTAAATATTTAATCTTAACTAAAACACTAAGCAAATAACACACATAGCTAGCTATATTAAATTAGAATACAAATTATTAATAAACTCAATTTTCACACGACACAATAATAAACTAAACCGCAAACAATAAAAATTACATCACGACCACTCAATAAACGCTTTACATTTATAAAATGCAAATTCTAATGTTACTTTTGTTATAATAAGGATTCCTTATAATACAAACCTGCATATAATATTCCACATCCACACCATACAGTTAGCCATAGAAGAAATACCATTTCGCGCATCCGGCTCTGCGCTTGCGCATTCTAAAGGCGGCTGTCATTGTGACAAGAAAGCACATAACCTCATTAGAAATCTAACACAAATTGAGTCTATCTAATAATTTTATTATACATATTCAAAGGGTAAGGCTAGTAATGGTCGAAATGACCCGTATTCGGCTTTTAATGGTCCAATTAACATTTAAAGTCACGTTTCTGAGAGACAATGGACATCTTCGGGGGCAGCGTTGGCTGGCACATTGGTGAAGCGGGCTCTACATATTAATGTTTGTTTGTTAGCGGTAAAACACGTACGCATTTGTATATTATATTGGAGTGACGTAAGCGTTTAAATATTTGCTAGCTTTCGTTCTGTCATAGGCTTTAGTTCGTCATTTGGATGACTTAAGCTGTGAAAGATATATTTCTCTTTATATGAAGAGGAATATGCTTTTTTTTCTGCTTCACGCACACAGAAGGGTGGGCAGAGGGAACCTAGTGTTAAGATACTCCGTTCTCCATTTTCGGCTATAATTCTGGAGGTTTTGCGTGTTGAGGGGCAGAAACCAATCACAACCAGTCACACACTTTTGCCCTTACACCACGACTGGCCTCTAGAGAAATATGCTTATTTGTAAAGCTGCTTACAAATTATAATATTTTATTATTTGATTTTGGATACATATTATAATTATATGTTTAAACTTTCACGTAATCTACCACTCAGGTTCAAGAAAACATTAAAAACAATCTTAATTAAAAAAATATATAAATTAAAATAAGTACGGAAAATCATTCCGTTACCATTAAATTTCCGTTGAAGCACTTGTGACAGGTATGAGGCAGACATTGCGACACATCCTGATTCATTAGTAGTTCCCAATTGTATTGTTCTTAGAATACGATGACCGTTGTCCACCGCTCTGGCCTATTCAAATTGTCCGGTTAATGTCGTCAGAATAATTAATAAGGCGTTATGAGCAGCGCTTTCCAATCTTTACAGTCAGATCTAATAGCGATTACGATATCGACATTGTTTGTGTTATTTGTGTAACTTAGCTAGATAAATGAACTTTGATTATTTATGAGTATTATCTTTGTTGTTAAATGTAACTGTTATTTATTTATTATCAGGTTGTATTGGAATATGTTTATTTATTAAATTGTAATGCAATTTTAATATAACATTCAAACCGAAAAAGTTTTAAGAGAAATACTGAGATATAAATAATTACTATAATTTTAAATTGTCAAAAATTTTCCATAACCGATGATGTTTAAAAATTCTATGTATTAATACTTTTAGTACAGTACAGTATCTAGTTACAGTTTAAATAATTGATATTACATGAGAACCATTATGGGACGGAAAATAACTTACCTGAACTTATTAAGTACACTGTTTCACTAGAAACAAATTATATCAGATTTTAAAGTTTAAATATTATAAAATTAATAAAATATAGTTAAACCTTAATGACATACTTTATATTACCACAACGATAGAAAAAAAAAAAAATCTTGCACAATTTATCACCCAAATTCCGGAACTGAACGTAACCGACACTAAATAATTAATTTAAAAAATTCCAATACTTATAATATTTGAAGAATTCTATAGGAAATAGCAATGATGACACCTCCGCGTGGGCAGTCGATAATTTATAATATACTAAATATGAATCAGAATGCTCGAAAAGACTGCTATGCAAATCATATAAAATAAATTTATAAACATAATAAAATAGCATCAAAACCTAGTTTGAACATTAAAAATATGTCAAAATTATTTTAATTATGTAAATACAGAAGCTAATATGCCCATTCCACTGGCTTTTCGACTTTTGTATGCAACAAATACCTAATTTAGTAAGAAGTTAAAAAATTCTAATGTTGTTATTCATTTAGTAATATAATTTATGATAGAATTATTTATATGATTTTACTTTAAAATTATAATGATAAAGTAGTGCGTGCTTTGAAATATCGAGTACAAATATTTATAGCATATTTAAGAGACACTTATCTTCGGACACATCTATATATCTGTCACGTCGACCATTTGAATTTGTTTGTTGTTTAAAAATACTTAAGTACTGATTCAATTATTTTGGAACTATTACAAAAAGTAGAAAATTG
>HE671471.1:24416-45235 GCA_000313835.2 Heliconius melpomene melpomene
GGTTAGAATCACTCCACTTTTTACGTACTCTGCTTTAAGGAATAAAAAATAATAATTACTACATATCGCTTAGTCATAAAAGCTCATACTATAGTTGTAAGCTATGAATAATCTAAGTAACTCGTTTTCAGAATAACATTAACAGTGGGTTATTCAAGCACGTTATAAGCATTCAATTGTTGACTCATGATTTGTTATTTGCATATTCTACTGCAGATATATTAATATCAGGGGACTATTAGTAAATAAATTAAATGATTTAATACTAGAATTAGTAATAAAAGGAAGAGAAGGAGTTATGGTGCCATGGGCATGGGGGTTAGTTTCATCATCTCAGACATCTTCATTTACGAGCCACTGGCGTTGAGTTCAGGAAGGAGTGGAAGTGTATTAAAATTAAATTCTGCTGCCTATTCTGCGGTACGAGTTTGTACAAAAAATGTTAAGCTTAATTTATCTTATATTTGAATATAATTTATAATTCATAGAGGAATATTTTCAGTGTTTTTAACGTAGTATTGAGTAGGATATCATTTATTTTATTTCTTTCTTTGAAAAATCTTTAATTTTTATAAATATTTTTAACATGCAAAAGATATATTAAAAACACTGTTTTAAATATTTAATCTTGACTGAAACACTAAGCAAATACCACATACAGCTACCATTATATAAAATTAGAATACAAATTATTAATAAACTCAATTTTCACACGACACAATAATAAACTAAACCACAAACAATAAAAATTACATCACGACCACTCAATAAACGCTTTACATTTATAAAATGCAAATTCTAATGTTACTTTTGTTATAATAAGGATTCCATATAATATTCCACATCCACACCATACAGTTAGCCATAGAAGAAATACCATTTCGCGCATCCGGCTCTGCGCTTGCGCATTCTAAAGGCGGCTGTCATTGTGACAAGAAAGCACATAACCTCATTAGAAATCTAACACAAATTGAGTCTATCTAATAATTTTATTATACATATTCAAAGGGTAAGTCTAGTAATGGTCGAAATGACCCGTATTCGGCTTTTAATGGTCCAATTAACATTTAAAGTCACGTTTCTGAGAGACAATGGACATCTTCGGGGGCAGCGTTGGCTGGCACATTGGCGGCGCGGGCTGTACATATTAATGTTTGTTTGTTAGCGGTAAAACACGTACGCATTTGTATATTATATTGGAGTGACGTAAGCGTTTAAATATTTGCGTGCTTTCGTTCTGTCATAGGCTTTAGTTCGTCATTTGGATGACTTAAGCTGTGAAAAATATATGAAGATTAGGAATATGCTTTTTTTGTGCTTCACGCACGCAGAGGGATAGGCAGAGAGAACCTAGTGTTAAAACACCCCCTTCTCCATTTTCGGCTATAATTCTGGAGGCATTGCGTGATGAGGGGTAGAAATCAATCACAACCAGTGCACCACGACTGGTCTCTGGAGAAATATGCTTATTTCTAAAGCTATTTACAAATCTTAATATTTTATTATTTGATTTTGGATACATATTATAATTATATGTTTAAACTTACACGTAATCTACCACTCAGATTCAAGAAAACATTAAAAACAATCATAATTAAAACAAAATAAAAATTATAATAAGTACGGAAAATCATTCCGTTACCATTAAATTACCGTTGAAGCACTTGTGACAGGTATGAGGCAGACATTGCGACACATCCTGATTCATTAGTAGTTCCCAATTGTATTGTTCTTAGAATACGATGACCGTTGTCCACCGCTCTGGCCTATTCAAATTGTCCGGTTAATGTCGCCAGAATAATTAATAAGGCGTTATGAGCAGCGCTTTCCAATCTTTACAGTCAGATCTAATAGCGATTACGATATCGACATTGTTTGTGTTATTTGCGTAACTTAGCTAGATAAATGAACTTTGATTATTTATGAGTATTATCTTTGTTGTTAAATTTAACTGTTATTTATGTGTAATCATGTTATATTGGAATATATTTATTTATTTTACTGTTATATTATTTTAATTCAGGCTAAAAAAGATTTAAGAAAGTTATTGGGCGTTGAGTTCTGCTACTCAACACGCAATGCCTCCAGAATTCGGCAGAAAGTGGGGAACGGAGTGTCTTAACATTAGGTTCCGTCTGCCTACCCTGCTGTGTGCGGGATACAGCGTGAAGCTGATTTATTTATTGGGATTTAAATAATAACTATTGTTTAAGAGTCTACATTCTTACATTCTGCAAAAACCTATAAATCTAGAGTATAATCGTTCCAAATATATTAAATAAATTCAGTGTGTTTTCCTTTTTTTTAGCTTCACGCTTTATCCCGTATTTAGCAGGGTTGGTGGCAAAGGAGACCTAGTTAGCTATAAATAAAAGCTATAAAGCTAGAAATAAAAGCTATAAATTATAAAATTTTATTTAGTTAAAACTTAATGACTAACGCTAAATTACTATAAAAATAGAAAAAAAAACAAAAAATCTTGCACAATTTATCACCCAAATTCCGGAACTGAACGTAACCGACACTAAATAATTAATTTCAAAAATTCCAATACTTATAATATTTGAAGAATTCTATAGGAAATAGCAATGATGACACCTCCGCGTGGGCAGTCGATAGTTTATAATATACTAAATATGAATCAGAATGCTCGAAAAGACTGCTATGCAAATCATATAAAATAAATTTATAAACATAATAAAATAGCATCAAAACCCAGTTTGAACATTAAAAATATGTCAAAATTATTTTAATTATGTAAATACAGAAGCTAATATGCCCATTCCACTGGCTTTTCGACTTTTGTATGCAACAAATACCTAATTTAGTAAGAAGTTAAAAAATTCTAATGTTGTTATTCATTTAGATAATTTATGATAGAATTATTTATATGATTTTAGTTTAAAATTATAATCATAAAGTAGTGCGTGCTTTGAAATATCGAGTACAAATATTTATAGCATATTTAAGAGACACTTATCTTCGGACACATCTATATATCTGTCACGGCGACCATTTGAATTTGTTTGTTGTTTAAAAATACGTAAGTACTGATTCAATTATTTTGGAACTATTACAAAAAGTGAAAATTGCTAAGATTAAAAGCTTTTTTTCATTGCAAGTATTAAAAAATGTATTTAATGAATATAAATGTGTTGGTACAATAATTTACATATTAAAAACTGAATAACTGAGGTGAAAATTAATGCGCATATCAAAGGAGCTTCTCATCATGGAACAGCAGGAACCAGCACGATAAATCCATGGAATGCTGCAATAATACAGTTACCTATATTAAATATTTTATCATCTATGTATCTTTATTATCTACATACATTAGTGCCAGTGTCGTAGTTAGTGCCGGTGTCTAAAATTAACACTAATATTCTGTTCTGTTCTTTTATTACTTCATCATCTAGGTCTCCTGGCAACAATTATATATTTTGTTTCGTAAAAATGGAATTTTGGCTCGTCTTAATAGAATTAGATTTTGGGGTGGTATCTGTAGTATTCTATGTTCTAGTTCATTCAACGATTCAAATAATATTTGTTTTTCTAAACTTAAGATATACTTAAGATATAGAAAAAAAATATTTTACAAAAGGTTGTATTAAGCGATAATAATTTTAAATATTAATTTGATAAGAAAAACTATGATAGTTCAAATAGAACAAATCGTGAATACTTAATTTAAATTAAAAAATCGTTTAATGTAAAATCGTAACCCAAATATCTTGAAGGCGACAGCGCGACTTTACACAGAGTAATGAATGTAGGATTACATCGGAAGATCCGATCATTGTTGTAATTCATCTTGATTTATGATTGCGTGAGCCGAATGTCACAGTACCTGCCTGCCTGGTTGGTGCCTTTACTATCGATATACTCGATAGACGTTAGAGAACGCGTAAATTTCCTATTATTTCTAATTTGTGAGATTTTATAGTTTATAAGTATAGTACAGTGCATGTTGTACGTTTTTAAAAAATATTTTAATAATTTTATGATCTTTCCCTATGTTTTTGTTTGAACATTGAAGAGTGAAAGGTAGAGGAGCAAGGGAGATCTCGGGTTGCGGCACTTATCACCGAAAACACAGTGTCGCTGATACTGCAGGAAGGTGACCTAAAATGTACGAAGACCACCCGGAAAGGACTCGTATGAAGAGGTTGATAACAGTGGATGCGATTAAGGAGAAGTATGCAAAGAAAGTAGCACTTGGCGCTCCGATTTCTCTGGAATAAAACATTTAGAAGAGTTTTGTAAGGTTTTACTTTTTATTTATATTTTATATTCTTATATTTTTTTTAAGTAAAAAATTACATAATTATGTACTGAGTTTTTTATATATTTTCCATAAATACATAAAGTAAATGAACTGGACCAGGACATACTTGAGCATTAAAAACTTCAGATACGTGCAAGAAATAAAGAGAGCTCTATAAAATTTGTAGCTTAATAGATTAGTGACAGAGAGTACAATAAAACAGGTCACTATCATATGCAAGGATTATCCTAACCTTTATTTATTTCATTTCTGACTAGCATTTGAAGACTTTTATGTGAAAAGCAGTAACGATTCCATTTTATTGGTAACAAAACGTCTACGGTGGTGGACCATGCGTTACTTGCATGCTGATGTGGTTTTTAATTGTTGATAATGTCCGGTGGAATAATGAAGAATCATTGATATTCTAGAAATCTCAAGGAGGATAATAAAACAACACATAAAAGTTTTTACAGCTTTTCTGAGTTTCATATATCTAGGCTTTGGTATGTTAAAATACACTTGTCGTGTTGGTTATGTTTACATATTATATTAAAAATACGGCGATATGTTAAGTATACATTTTTAATAAATTTTATTTCATCTTTACGTGAAAAACAAAGTGAAGGACATCTCATTTTGATTTTCAGTTTTCAAATAGTTTCATTTGAAGATGGTCTGTCTAATGTTACAAAAAAATCACTTATATTTTATCTAGAAATTTGAGGTTTTTGTGGCAAAGTGGTACAGCATTTGAATGTGACGGTTGTGACATCGATTCCCACTTGGGGGCAATAACCTTCTTTAATTTCCTAAGTAACAAAAAAAGCGAAATGTCGTGTTCCGTCATGTCTCGATTATTGGTCGGGAAGTGAATATCAGTGTCTATATACTTGGTTCCCTCTACGTACCTTGTTTAGAATATATGTAAGGATACAGAGTGAAGCTAACTGTAATAAAAAATCAATATTTAAATATTCATAGTGTTTTTTCTTACTTAACCAATGTCAAAAATACCTCAAATACTCTATCGATACTATAATATCTATAACCTCAAAAAAATAAACAAAACAAGCCACAAAAATTATTAAAGCCTTAAAACCTCGGATTAATCTCCAGTCAAGAATTAGACGAGGACGTAACGAGATATAAAAAAAGACTCTTTCGTCACAAAGCAGATTCTAAAGTCATTACTTCTCTGATTTCCCTTTCACACTGCACTTGGATCGGATGGCACTTAATTGATCCGGATTTGTTTATTACAAAATCTCTAAAAACAACCTAAATTCTCATATGAAATACATTGCGTAATAACTTCTTTTAATAACATCAAAGCTTCTAACTAAAACAGCAATGGATATTAACATGAACGAAGTTTGTATTAAAAATGGGTGTTGATACGATATCAAAATGTTTATTGGTATGGATATCTCGTTTACTTTAATTTATTTTCTTCGGGGAGGTGTCTAATGACCTGCTGCGTGTGGCCTGCCACTCTTATCGAGCAGAGGTGCTTTGATAATATTTTTTGAATATTAATGTCAATATTATATCGACAATGAATATTTATGCATATGAGCGTAGAGACGGTTATGTACCTGATGTTTTTAGAGATGTTAGGATATGTAACTAACATATTATAGAATAAATAGAGGTTTTACTTTGGCTTTTATTTTTTTGTTATATAATATATTGACAGTATGATTCTAATACAGGACCGACAACCGATGGGGAAGAAAGTTCCTCGAATGGCGACCACGTCTCGGCAAAAGGAGTACAGGCCACCCTCCAACCAGGTGGACCGACGACCTCAAGAAGACAGCGGGAACCCGCTGGATTCAAAGGGCGCAGGACCGGATGGAGTGGCGAGCATTGGGGGAGGCCTATGTCCAGCAGTGGACTTTAAAAGGCTGTTGGATGGATGATTCTAATATGTAGATATTGGTAAACATTATTAGAAGCTAAACAAATCAAAATTTAAAACTTAAGATTTCTGGTTAAAATATTTAAATATTAAAATAAACTATGCACCCACAATATTAATTAAGGCATTCAAACTCACAAATGTTCAAAAATTCCAAACCAATTTTATCTGATAAAAATAATATTTAAAAGCGTATACCTTTTAGAAATTGCTACAGCGATTGCCTTAAAGTCACAGACGGACACTTCAATTTTATTTATTTATATAGATATCGACATAAAGATCGTTACGATAAACCCGTATTAAAATAACCCGTTAAGCTTTAATTCGTTTGATAGGCATCTCGCCCGTCAATATAATGAGTCACTTAACAAACTTACATAAATTATTAATTACTTTGGTTAGAATGTATCAAATATATTTTAAATGTGTAAGTAAGAAAAAAATGAGGCAACTTATATAAAATTAATTATAAAGGCCAAGTTGTAGTAATTCGGTTTTGTATACTTATTGTCCTATGGATAGATTTTTATTATATAAAAACTAACCTGTAATACTTTTTCTTATTATAAATTAAATAAAACAACCAATCTAGTGAAAATTTTCTACATAATATTCTTACTAGACCTATTATTTTTCAGTAGCCTAATAATTTAATAAACGTAATAAAGTCATAAAACGGTACTATTATATAAAAGATCATGAGCTCGATGCAAATGGATTATTTTCAAATCTTCGCCTTGGTAACTAGACAAATGGTGGCATAGAATTTCACCATTCACTACGCAAGTTTTGAAAATTGAACCAGATTCGTTCTGCCTACTCTTCTATATGCTAAGAATGATTTATATACAAACCCAGATATCTATTTCCACAATAAACAGAAAACCTCCAAAAAAAAACACAAAACACTTACATTTCTGCGCACCCGGTAAAAAAGTTCCGTCTGCGCTGACCCGTACAGAGAATGCAATAAAAAATTAAAAATAGACCTCCATGTCCCGACCGAGGTGTAAAATAAACAGCCGCCATTAAGAGCCGGTCCTTCGGCGATATTAATTTGTATTTAAGTGTATTGAACAAGATAAAGTAAATATATGAGTGCGACCCGGCGCGCCGTGTCGTGCCCCATGACGGTGTTACGTGTTTAGTTTGCCGTATTATATTTCGCATTAATAGTATTTATTGTGTAATTAAATTTAATTCACTTCTCTGGCATGGAGGTGCTTTTTTTAATGTAGCTGAGTTTTGGTTTCGATATAATATTGACGTTATTTTGTATTTGTGTGTGCCAGAGAGATTTCTTTTTTGTTTTTTCTCAAATTTGCTAGTTGTTTCGTATGTGATTAATCCTGATATGATAAGTTCAATTTTATATTAATAACTGATTTTAAATAAGCAATCCCTGTCTCCTAAATTAAAGGAGAGTGGAGAACACAGCTATGCCTAAAGCTGAGTAAATTCACATACCTAGGTCATTGTAGCAGATGCTTCGATTTTAGTTTAAAACCAAGACAGTTCTGTCTTCAATTCCCACTCGGGGGATTAAAATATGTTCATATCCTCGCTCTAAGAACAAGACAAAGTACGGTGTTAAGTTCCGCCTTTCAACACACATTATATTGAAAATTAGGTGAACATTAAGAAACAGAATTATATATATAATAGTTAGAGATTACATAATATTACCAATGTATTCATTAATACGACGAAAAGATTTTTAAATAATTCGCCTCCTATTTCCTTGCCAAGAACTTTAATTGACATTATTTTATGAGAACAGTGATTTGTAGTGATTCTAAATTAAAATTATGAGTTATAAACAACTCAAGAACTTCTTATTTTTTTATGTAAATAATTTTTTCAATGTTTTTTTTTTATTTTATACAATTAATTTCAGTGTTTAACTGTATACTCTATACTCTTTTGTTTTAATTTTTTTTATTGCTTCCTCATATTTCACCCAATTTTTGAGACGTTATACGAACTCAACGTCGTGTTTTGTCTTGTTACGATATCGAGAAGATGAAAATATTACATTATTTTAAAAAAAAACGTAATATAAACATTTGAAAGAAGAATTTGAGCTCTCGCCTCTTCGAAACCGTCCAAGCGCTTTGACTAACTGAACCATAATGTTCTTATCGGACTACGTCGAAATTCCTATATGCTTGTTACAACTTATTGTTGCTAGCATCTCTGTAGAAATATCCACAGGAAATACATTCCCCCAAATGGCAATCGAACCAATAACCGATGATCTCTTACAATACACTCATTATTTTATGCAAATAAAATCTAAAATCGAAAAAAAAGATTTCGAGTTTTTTATTATATTAGTAAAACATATAATTTTATTGAAATATGCATATTATATGGACACTTTAGGATCACAACAGTGTAATATAAATTCGTAAAAAGACATTCTGCCCTCACACATTAAAGTAACGACTTGTCCCGACATTGGCATCGATGAATGAACTTGACGTTATTTCGGTGGGTACAAACTTGTAAAAAAACTTTAAACTTATAATACCTAAGTATTTAAAAGTAATAAAATTTTCTTATAATTTTTATAAGGTATCAAATTATATATATAAGTGTAAAGTGTTCGCATTGTACTTAATATAAATTTTAATGTGAAATAAAAAATAATATGTACACGCAATAAAAAAAGTCTGTTTCACATAGTATGATTTGGGGGAAACAGTTCTGTCTAAGGTGGTGGAGGTGTCCTTTCAAATAACTTTATATCATAGGCATATTTCAAGAATAGTCTCGAAATAAAGAAGAGAAGTAACTCCCTAGTATTTGATGGATCTACCAAGAAGTGCTAGTATTGTAGAAAGAGCTCGGAACAATTCCTACGACTTCCATTAAGTTTTAGAACTTTTATTTTTACCTAAATAAATTCAATTATTTAACGAAAAATGATTACATTTCAATTTTCGTCAACCAGTTTCATCCATTTGTTTTCAAGTAAAACAAATCTAATAAAATAATACATCATTATTATCAACAAAAATACAAAAATAACATATTTATGTAAATTTAAATAAATATTACTCAAACGAACACTAAAAAACGTTATTTTAAAATCAACTAATAAAACTATTCATAATTTATGACAGTCGCACTAAAAAAACGCTACGAAACATAAAGACAGTAAATTAACATAAATAAAATCTATCCAAAAAATAAGATGTACCTACAAAAATCTAAATGACTTAAAATTAACACCGTATTATTGGGGCGAGAGAAATTAAAACACTTCATCCTTTTTTATGTGGCATTTATGTGAATCGTAAAACTGAGCTTGTACCCTTTTTACATTACAGGACCAACGCACGTATAACATGTATATATATTATGTAGAATTTGATGTTTTTTTTAGTGTAACCCGTACACAAATGGGTAGGCAGAGGGAACCTGGGAACCTAGTGTTGAGACACTCTGTTCCCATTAAGAAGCGTCTGCTCTTTACTTACCGCCAAATTCTAGTCGAGTTGTATGTCAACGAGCGGAATTCAACGCCGCACTTTGCCTCATTGTCAGAGCAAAGAAATGAAAATTTCTCATTCCTCGAGCGGGAATTGAACATACAACCTGTCGTGTTTACATACTATAAAGACAAAAAAATACCTTTTTTATTACACGAATACATTTAAAAGATAGTGGACTTTAATCCGCGCTAATTTATTGATATTTAACGACCTGATCAAATATTGAACGTTCATTTTAGTTAGAAGAGTGTCCGAGAAAATTAAACATTAAACTTTGTTAAAATATGATTTTCCATAAATTGTCATTAAATAACTAAATATGGAATTAATTTGCATATTTATTAACTAATATTTTCGATGTTTTAATTTAATTATCCTAATATATATTATACGGTAATCTTGTTTAATCCAAGCTGTTTCTATTTTAAAAAGTAAAAGAATAAAAAGCCAGTTGTAGTGCAGGGACACAAGGCGGCGTTGAGTTCCGCCACTCACACTTTAGTGTCTTCATCGGAACAGAGTTTCATAACGCAAGGTTCCCAGGTTCACTCTGCCTACCCTGCCAAGACAACTTGACACTATTATTAAATATAAGAAAATCTATGAAACGAACGTCAATAACTCTCAAGTCAACAACTCCTTAAACTAATACCATATCGTTCAGATATCAGATTTCAATTTGAAACCTCAAAGCCGTAATTAGGTCCGAGTACGATATCCTGATACGGTTGGAATAAACAATTCCTTTTAAACAAGTAATATTATAAATCAAACACACGCCGTTGGCATCTGAAAAGAGAAGTCATTTATCAGAGAGACGCGAGCGCACGCCAAGACTCCATTGTATCGGCCATTAGCGATGCCTTAATTGTTATTTTATCAGAATACCAATATGGCCGATACAACTTACATAGATGATGTATTTCGAAGTAACAGCTTAATATAATTAGTTATAGTTCGTTTTGTAATAAAAAACTAGTTGTGTACAATTCGTAATGTTTTTTGCTAAGCTTAAGCTAAAAATCTAATAATACACCTCTCTTTCAAACAGAATTTGTAAAAAATTAAATGTTTATCTTTCTTTTCTAGCTTTACGCTGTATCCTACATAACTGGGTAGGCAATGAGGGTTAAAACACTCTGTTCCTATAAAGACACAGTCATTCCCCACTTCTAAGTTTTTATTGGAACATTTTACATTTTTTTTCTTTATTATTCATTAGAATTATATTTATAGAATAATATTTAATTTTAGAAAGATCCAAGACTACTTTTAAAAGAAATCAATTAGTAAAGATATTTATCGATTTCTAAGTTTAATAATAATTAATGAATACAATACTTCTCAGCATGAGTATCTCTAGTTATGATTTTCTATTGTTCTGCATTCATAGAAAACAAAATAGAAGTGATATCAGCACGTTAAATAAACAACCTGTCATTCATTTTTTTTCTATATATTCCTAACAATAAATCATTCTATTTATTATTTAATTATTTATTAATTAAATTAATAATTTAGTTATAAATTAAATTAACGAAAATGCAATCGGTAAAATCATTTTTTTAACAACAGTAAAATATACTTATGAACAGAGAGACAACTTTTAATCAACATATTTCACTAAGACCCAGAAACGTATGTTGCATCACCACTACAATAAAGATAAAGAATGTCCATTAACTCCTCCACAGAGAACTAAACAAACGGCACGCACAATCAATAATCGATCTAACATTTCTACAACAGAAATCTCATAGAATTCCAAACGCGCCTGTGCGTTAATTACATATTAATGTAAATTAACATCGATTCTGATTACGATTAATATTTCAATTCGACTCGGGATCAACTTAAGAATCTGAGGTTAAAATATATTCTTGATTAATTCGTTGTTGACTATCCAAATTAAATTAGATATATGCAAATGGCATATTCTAATGGCAGCCACACACGATACAGTGTTTTCGAAGATGTACCTATTCGATGACATTATTAGTATTCGATTATTAACTCGAGAAGTTGATGTGTTTTATAAAAACCTGTAAAACCTCGATGTAAGATAAGTACGAGAACTGTAGGAATATTGTACTTGAAAGATTTATATTTTAAATTTAATCACTTGACTTGTTTACTCAGATTACTCGAGTTTATTAGGTGTTTAATGTCCCGAGATACTATCGAAGGTGTGAAGAAATATAGCATCAAAATCGATTTTATCATTTGACACAAATATGCTGTTTTCGTTGAATTAGTTAATTTAGCTACGATTTGTTTTTGAGGAAAAATATTTGGCAGTGAATTGCAACTTAATTCTTTTTGAAATATATACATAAATAATGTCTTGATTATTTAATTTTTATTATATTTTGTGAAAGTATAACAGTATAAATAAAAGCTGTATTAAAATGTACTGTTATTCATTTAAATAATAACTAATTTAAATATTGCCTCTCTATTTTTCTATTATGGAAATTATAGGATTAGGAACGAGTATTAAAATTTTTATTATTATATCTAAGAGGTATACAAATGTAACTGGTCCACTTTAACGATACCAATGGTTCTTAAACTAATTTAATGTCAAAACTACGAATGTTGTACCAGTTGTCAATAAAAAATGTTATTTTATAGCGTTTGTAATGAATGTAGAGCAGAAGAGTTTGTTGTGATGCTAATTTTATTGACTCTTGTTCTAGAATTTAATTTTTAAATAACGGGAATCGAAATGTGATATTTTTCTAGCGTCACGCTGTACCTACTATTGAGACACTTCGTTGCTTAAATGGAAATATTAAATATTTAATTTCCTCAAGTGGGAATCGAATTCACGACCTGCGCGTTAACAATGCCCCTGTGCGCCTTGACTGACCTCAAACCACGGATCTCATGGATTTGTAATGAATGTAGAGCAGTAGAGTTACTTGTGATGCTAATTTTATCGACTCTTGTTCCAGAATTCAATACAAATAACGGGGTTCGAGGTGTGACATTAATATGAATATAATTAAAGACGATTAATTCTGGTCAGTACCAACCGCGGTGTTCGTTGTACCTACAGCGGAATCTAAACTGAAATTAGACATGAATACTAATGAAACATAAATGCGATGGAACGGCCAATTAATGATGTTGACAGAGGGTTAGTGCTCCAGCGGGCGTCGGGCGACAGGCAGCTTAATCAAACCGCGAACTTTCATTACTTACTCGTATATTGATTTCTTTTTTGCCACATTGCGAGCTTTAAGCGTGTAGGCGATATTTGCGCTTGCGTCGACCATTCCTACTACCGGTTTATATTATAGAAATTTCTCTACATAATAAATAATAGTATAGTGACTAACAAAAAATCGTATAGACAATAACTAATTAGACACTTAATAATTGTCGTATAAAACATTTTTTTCTTTCAAAATAGAATTTTGAAAAATTGCATACAATTTCACACATCGAATTCCAAGAGTCATCCGCGTCGATGTAAGCTGTTAGAAATGAAAACAATCATATAAATACCGAACGTTAATTATTCGGCTCCGTCCAGAAACAGTCGTTGTACGTAAATCAGACGTGCTCTATTTTAGTCCACGACTCAATCTCGGAGTGAGTTAATTAGAAAGAATTGCTTTTATTTCGCGTTTTCACACTTCAACCGCCACGAGACGTGACGCAGGAGCATCTGAGATCCAAGAAGTACTGTGATGAATGGCTATTGGAAATTTTCATATGACATTTTTATAGATGAGAGGAATTTCAAGAAACGATCGAAATAGCTATTATTACAAAGTAGATAGTATTTATATTATTGCTATATTATCTCAGCGTGACAGCCTTAATAATTAAAAAAATGTATAATTAAAAAAGAAAACTCGCCGAAACAACGGCCGTGTTAACGTATAAGTGACAAATGCTGTAGAAAAATGTAGCGATTGCTAAATGCGACAGGAAATGAGGACGTACGACCTCTCTAATCTTATTTACGAGATCTTCGCCTTAATAGCCGAGGAAAAGTTTGTTCTTTTGATGTTGATTGCACACATTCATTTGTATTAACTATTTTTGAAATAGAATAATGCTAAATTATCTATCTTTCTATCTATCTATCTAGTTATTTTAATCGAGTGTCGGCAATGACGCGAAACATTTTGCTCGAGAGGATTAATGAAGAGATGCGTGTGCGTCACTTGCTGTCTTGTTAGTGGAATACCGTAGATTGTTTAGAGATACTTGACGATTGTTTTAAATAATGTCTTTTTGTATAGATTTTAAGTTAAATTTATTAATATTAATATTTTTTATAACATGGAGGATGAAGGACACTAAGAACTACTTATGTAAATAGTTAAATTCAATATTATTTTTAAAGTGGGTCTTAGCACCTCGTCTTAATCAATTTTAGCTTCAGGCTATATTCCTGACATAGTAGGGAGGCAGAATGAACTTGTTAGTGTTAAGATACTTCCGTTCCTCGCTTTCTGTCGAAGTTTAGCGACAATGTGTGTTGAGTGGCGGAACCTAACGCCGCGTTTTGCTTCATTTAACACGTTTACTTTATTTAGTTGCACGACAGGCTTTAACAATATTTTCGAGTTCAAATAATTTAATTGAAAAAGAATAGGGCCAAATAAAGATAGACAATTAAGCATATTAGTTCAATAAAAGAAATTACGTTTCAAATGTGCTGTTGCGGACGTCGCCGTGGTTTACAATAGATATATTTAACAATTAATTCATACAATTAAACCAATGCCCGCATTTCGAAAGCTTCGTAGAGCGATGATGGTACTGATTTAATTATTTTTTTATATATTTATTTGTTTTAGGATGAAGAGTTATAAATATTTTTTTTTTGTTCTCGTGAAATATTTTTTTTGATCAGAATTACCATTTTAATAACATTACTGATTTTTTACATTTATTAGTTTTTTAAAAGTAATTGAACTGGGCTATTTAACATAATTAGTATAAATAGTAATATTGGCATAAGGCGTGGACTATAGCAAATTTTCTTTTGGAAGAGGTTATGTATTTATAGGTCGTGGTGCAGATGACAAGTTCTTATTTGACTTAACGTTTCTCGTCCGTTTAGCTACTTCAAATGCAATAACTTTGTATGTTTGAAAAGTAGAAAAAAATGGAAAAATATAAATTTTAATTCCACTGACAATAGGCTTATCGATAAAGAACGTGATAATTGATAAAAATAAACCTTTTTGATTGATCCACAATTGTGTGGAATTCTTAACTAATACTTCAAAAATAAAATAATAAAAAATATTAAATCCCATATCTAATAGTGTCGTAACTCTACACTCCACTGGGAGACAACACACATTATTTAACACATTACACCGCCGCTATTGTCGTGATTAAAACTCTGATTGACCTCCACTAAATCACAATTAACTATCTTTCTGGTACTACTAATTTATTATAACAACAAAATTGTTGTTTATTTGTCGCTTGATTTTTAATGAGTTGACAAGATAAAGGGCTTCTTTTTTTAATTCTTAAATAACTTTGAATCTGTTTAACGGAAATAGGTTAAAATATTTGAATAAATTAAAATATAAGATAGTTAATTTTTATTTATTTTTAAAAGTGTCAGCAAGGCAATTTATGTTTACAGTCGATTATAAAATATAACTTTCTGCAAACAACTACATAGCATAACAATATCATATATTTTTAAACCTAACCTTTTTAACTCCGAATTCTGGAGGCATTGCGTGTTACGTGGCGAAACTTAACGCCGCGTTTTCCCTCGACACCAGAGCGAAGAAATGGAAATATTTAATATTTCATTTCCGAGTGGGAATCCACAACCCACCAACAACCTCGCGTTTACAGTCGCACACATGTACCCGCGCCACGACTGGCCTCACAAAGGCCTTCTTTACACTCACTTCTTATATTAACACTTCACGTCTAACCCGCCAGAAAAAAATACGTTATAAAAAAAATAGGCACGAAAAAAAAAATTCAAAGCATATTTTGAAGAACGATGCAAATAAATGTCACAGATTTGGCGGTCAAAGATTGGCGTAATTAATGACTCCGACCCGTCGCCGCTCGACCTAATTAGGTTAATTAGAACCATCGGCTTTATTAGCGAATGCTCTAATTAACTCTACCAATTATAGCTAAGGACGTTTAATAGGAATTGGGAAGTGTGATTTTTTTGCAGCTAAACGCTATCTATCTATATATCTCACATATAGCAGGAAACAGAGGGAACCTACAGTGGGGAAAAGAAGTGTGATTTTTCTAAGTGTCTTTTTTCTATGTTAGTTTTAGTTGTCACCTATAGCATTACTAAGCTAGGCGTGAATGTGGGACTACATGGTACTAACTTCTCCTCCACATTAATTCCTCATTATCCACTTGTGTGATCCCAACGTCACCATTCAGTCTTAGCAAACCGTGATGAATTCGAAAATTATTACTTATCTATTGAACTTTAAGTCTATTATACTTATTATTTATCTACTATTTGAGGATTTGTTATTACATTGTATCGAGTTACAATATGATATACGAAGTAGTAACGCTGTACCACCCTAGCTCAGTTATTATGTCTTCCGGATTCTAATAGGACTTGCGGAAATTTTAAAATTAGTGGTCAAATCATGAAATATAAAAGAAAATCGTTTAGTTGGTAACTTTCATAAGATTATACTTTTATATATTTATTCTTTGTTATGTAAGGAGTAAAAATATAAGCAACTTGTTTAAACATTAAAGAATTAGCGTCTATAACAAATATCCATAAACCTATGTCGAAACAGTAGTAAATCAACGATCTATGTCAACACCTTCATTTAAACACCAAGGTCGGTCTCGAATAAAACGGCCAATATCGCAGAGTATTCTTATACTAAGTGGTGTCCAAAATAGATTGAATCTCATTATAACTTTCCACGTCCAGATAAAAATTAAGAATGGAGTCATCAGCTACGATTGCGTGGAACTGCTTCGACCGATAAATGCTATTTTTTCAGATTCAAATGTTATTAAAGGTATTATATAGGTTATTATTTTTTATAAGTACATTGTATTTTGAACAGAACATGTGAATTATTCATGTTATTTTATTATTAAATTTCCTCAATAATCTTTATGTTAATGATTGTCGTTGTCCATTTCACCAATTATTTTTAAAGTTAATTTAGCACTTTATTTATATTGTATTTGGCAGGATACACCGGATAGACTAGATAGGAACAGATCATCTTAACCAAACGTTAAAATAATCCGTTCTCCGCTTACCATCTTAATTTAACATATCGAAATCAACGAAGAATATTAGAACTTAGTGCTGCATCTTACCAATGTAAGTAAACCAAAATATTTCTCTCATCCTAGTAGAAATAGAACCCTGAACCATAGCGCATACATACACTATCCCACTGCACTACGATAATCTGGAATAATAAAATATTGATAAAATTTTAGTATTGCATTTCACATATTAATAACTTTGTTCATTTAGTAATTGTCATGTTTTACTCTCCATCTCTATTTATAATAGGTTCCACTTCTCACATGGAATTTCTCCGGCATATTCTATATGTGGGCTACACATTAGTACACTCATTAGAGAATATCACACTAACAAGCGTCTATTGACAGTCAGGCTTAAAGCAACACAAACTTTACATGTATCGAAGCGATACACGCCAATACCGATCAGAAGTCGGCGCCCGCGCACGCCTCGTCGCCGCCCGCCCAACTCATAAAAACGTTTTAAACTTACTAAATAAGTATATTAATATAGAAAAACTGTATGTCCGTATATAAATTACAAGTATTGCATAAAAAGTGATTGTTCTGTGTAGTGTCGTGTGTGTCGAGTGTCGGGTAAACTCGGTCGCTTGTATGGGGGTCAATGTTTGTGCTGTCAATACGTGAGCCACGAAGTTTTTTACGAAATTCAATAGACGCCGAAGTATGGAACGAACAGGTAGGACTGTGGAGATTTATATGTTTTGCTTAAGAAAAGTTGAGCTTGTGACTGATTTAGAGGTATTTGTGCTTTTATTTTGAGAAATGCAGTTAGTTTTTCAGTTTTTTCACGTTTAACTTTAACTTAACATTTGATACTAAGATACTTACTTATATTAAAACAATTAAGTATATCAGTACTATTGTTAGTTATCGAAAATAAATTCCAAAGCCTCAAATTCTTTCTGTCTTCTAAAATAACCATCGAACCTTCTAATTAAATGCCAGCCACTTACAACCACTTCACACACGAAAATACCAAAACTAATTAAAAACTTAAACATCTAAATTTACTTGTATCTACGAGATTTTTAGTTACCAAAAAAGAATTTAAACCAACCAGCCAACCTTCCAAGAAGATCAGAAACAGCGTCAGTAAAGTGATAATAAGGAAACAAAAAACATCAAAATCGACAAGCCAGCATTATCTTTTTAAGTCCATTTCTCACTTCTAATTTTCCAAGAAGTGCTGTAATGAGATTCTACCACGCCGCCTCGTTGGACTCGCTGGGTAAACAAGCTTGTGTGCTCAGCGCAGTTCGGTAGCCACTCTCTGTTTGCTGTCGACCTGATAATTAATAACTCGACGTGCACTGTGTACACAGCCTTATTACACGTAAAATATCACAAGTCACGAGTCCGAGCTCGACCAAACCAGTTCTCTATTTTGGCTGCTCTGATCACATGGTAATGGATTTTTTGGAGAGACGAGGCTAATGAAGAACGCTATGGCACCCAAATATACGTATATAATTTATCAGCTTTACGCTATATTTCGCACACCTACCTAGTGTACTCTCCACTCCGTTCCACATTTTCCACCAATTTGCAGGCATTGTGTTTTGAATGGCGGAAGTAAACGTCGCGCTTTGCCTCGTTACCAGAGCAAAAAAATAAAAATGTAAATTTAAATAAATATTTTATTCTCTCCAGTGAAGATCGAACCCGCAACCAGTCGCATTTACAGTCCCACATTTGTACCCTTGAGCCACGACTGACCTCATATAATTTATGGCCTAGGAAATTACTTAGTCACTAATTAGAGCGCACTGCGACAAAAATCTACACTTAAAACCTATTAGTGCCACTAATTTGAATTAAACATAGCAAAGCAATCAATACAGTGTTATTTGTCACCGCACTGCCCTTCTAACCTCGCACCCTATAATTACTTACCAAAGGAAAAAAAAATAACCTGAAGGAACACGATAACAACTAATGGTTAGAAACAAAATTTTAATTAACCTCGTGCCATACGAAATGAAAGTGATTACCTACCGAAATCGGTTAGTGTGAAGCGGGCCTTACCAGTCCTCGGTCACCAATTTACGACATAGTAATTACGTACGTTTAACCGACTTCGATCGAATTTAGAGGTGTAATTTTGGAAATTAAAAACAGTAAGCTTCAATCGCGTTGTAATATCTAAATGATGAATTAACCTCACGTTTTGATGTAGATCGATTTATTTGGCTGGCAGCCAGTAATTATTCTTTATCGCCTATAGGTAGGTAGGTAGGTAGGTAGATAGGTATGTAGGTATAGGTAGGTAGGTATGTGGGTATAGGTAGGTACGTGTGGAGAACACAATTAGTTATTGATCAGACTGCAATTAAGCCCCAATCGATTTTGTTTGTTGAAGTTGAAGAAAATTGTTTTAGTTCGGTGTTTAATCGCCACCGTTTTATCCTACTAATGGATTTTCGATCTTTTTGAATCGAGCATACATACGTCATTACAAATGTATCTGTATTCTATACTTGTTAACATCATAATTATATTGATTTAGAGGGCGAGCTCTCTGTTTATTTGTTGCTTATTGTTTTGTGCTTTAGTAGTTTTATAAATGTTTGTACAATATAATTATGTTTAATTTTTTCTATATCTCTCATGTATGAAGGTAAACTGAAGGAGCATAGTGACACTCACCACTTTCTGCCAAATTCTGGAGGCACTGCGGGTCTAATGGTGGAACTCATCCCGATGCTTTACTTCGACGCCATAGGGAAGAAATAAAAATAATAAATATTTAATTTCCTCAAGTGGGAATCGAATCCACAACACACACTTGTACCTCTGCGCCAAAGGCCTGACCTCAATTATCACATTCAATAATTCTTTAATAAGTTACCAGACCATAAATAAAATACCAGAGCAACCACCAGGAAATCAAGATCCAAATAGAATAGAACACTAAAAGTCAAGTGATGTTGTTAAAGTCGAACAAGTATAGCAGCCCGAGTAATTGGCGTAGGGCCCGCGGCACCAACACCTTTACGTACCAAACCGTTTTAATAATGAGCTGGCCTGAGATCGTGAAACTATAAATTGCGAACCTTGGAGGCTTCGTGCTTGAGACAGCTATCTGACGAGCATTATGCATCTCAGCTATCGTAGGGCTATCATCTTTAAGATTGATAGGGGAATACCCCCACGGCTAAAGATTCGGATAGCATTGTGAAAGCGTGCTCTGTTGTGTAATCATATTTGAATTTTCCGCGCTTTTGTTTATACAAACACTGTTGTTCATACAAAGATTTTTTTTTAGCTTTAGGCTGAGAGAACTTGGGAACCTATTTAAGACCACCGTTCTAATTAAGATATTTCCGTTCTTCATTTTCCGCCGAATTTTAGAGGCATTGCATGTTCAGTGGCGTAACTCTTCGCCGTGCTTTATATGTAAAGATATACCACTACATTATATTATATATCTTATCTTTCACGCACAAAAAACTAAAGTAAAGTTACACATACATTTTTTATATAATTTCCAGTGAAATAATTATCAAAAACAACAACAACAATAATAAATTGTAAAAACAAATTCCATTAAACAATACACGAAGCATGTAAAGCATAATGTTTCTAACTCATTAACAGTCGAACGAACGTTATCGGCGCGATCGTCACAAATTAACTTCGAACTCGCAACTTCTCCTTAATTAAGAAAGTATGATTAAGAAAGAGCAATCACGAAAACAAAACTCTTATGGGGAGGGGGGGCAACATTGATCACCAGGGAACCAAACATAGAGTGGGATATTAATAAATTATCGCATTCAGGCCAGGATAGACCAAGGAATAATATGTTGTGAATATATATTGCCATTTTTACTGCCATATT
>HE671471.1:49088-84854 GCA_000313835.2 Heliconius melpomene melpomene
CAGTCGAACGAACGTTATCGGCGCGATCGTCACAAATTAACTTCGAACTCGCAACTTCTCCTTAAATTAAGAAAGTATGATTAAGAAAGAGCAATCACGAAAACAAAACTCTTATGGGGAGGGGGGGCAACATTGATCACCAGGGAACCAAACATAGAGTGGGATATTAATAAATTATCGCATTCAGGCCAGGATAGACCAAGGAATAATATGTCGTGAATATATATTGCCATTTTTACTGCCATATTGCATAATTTTATGTTTTTATTATGTTATTTATGTTCGTGGTTCAAATTAAGGTTGTTTTTTATGTATTTAAGGTAAAGGCATTTTGAGGGAATCTAGTGACGAGACTTTCTTACTTTCTGCACAATTTTTGAGACATATGTTGAATTGCGAAACTCAACGCTGCGCTATGTGAATATATTATAAATTTACTAAACTAAACATATTATAATAATTAATATATTTATTATCATATATAATGATTTTCCTTTCTTTAATATTTAATTGGTACATGATGCAGAGGCATATCGTGCTTCGCATTTAATTCAAATACTATAATGTCTCTTAGTAATATATTTTTCTTTTCATTACATGTCAAGTAGAACTGTAATACTTCGCAAAACTAAATATTTAAATAACCCGTTACGTACTTTAACAACTTAAAAACGGCAAGGACAACAATTAAAAAAAAGATATGAATCATATGAGCCGATCATGGAGCAATCAGGCAGCGTCTGTGGTTCAATTGATTGTAAATAATATAAAACGTAGCCTTAAATTCCACCAGTCAACACTTAATTTATACCATTAAAAATATTTTTTATTTCATTTTATTTAGAAATGTTTAGAAATATAATAATTCTAGTACAATTTGAACTACTAGCTGCATTTGCCACTTCTAATAAAACAAACATCTGAGATAATATGAAGAGAAGGTAAGCATGCGAGGTCGTGCCTCCTTAATGAATTACACTGCGTCAGTCTTGTCGGAAGTACGAAATGAATGATAAACTGATCACATTTAACATTGTATCGTTTTCTTTTTTATTGAAAATATTATTAATAATTACAGTAATTATTATTTTATCGGTATTTGTAAGAATTAACCTTCGTTGAGTTAATTGGCGTAGTTCAATATCGTTTTCAATAAATAACACACCGCTTTATCTTGTTATCAGAGCGAGGAAATAAAAGTGTTAAATTATTTGTTTTTTCGAGTGAGAATCGAATCCACGACTATCGAGTTTATAATCAACGCTGTGGTCAAGACGGCCTCTAATAGATATAGTATATTAATTGCATACAGTAATATTTATCACTCATCATTCCAGAATAACACAATGAAACCGTGTTAGATGATAAAGCGAAGGTAGTCAATTCTAATTCAGCTCTCAGTTATATTTTAACTTATTTTGCAGCTTGTCTTCATTGACTGTAATAGGATAGAAATATAAGTAGAAAGAAATAAGTACAAAATTGAGCTCGATACTTGTCTAGAAAATACATAAAGTTGCGGAATTTGAACCTGCGCCTTGCCTTGCAAACTACTCTATTTTTATTAGCCTACGTTGAAATTCTTATACGCTTGTTACGACCTATTTATGTTGGTAGCATCTCTCTCTGTAGGGTTTTTTACAAATTTCCGCTATCCAAAAATACAATTGCTTCCTTATTATTAAATATTTTTATGTTAAGTTCTTTTTAATCAAAAAAAGACAAAAGAAATCACAAACTACCGTTAGAACATCATACAAACAAAAAAAAAACAATGCATACATTCAATTGGGTTTCATTAATTTGACATAAGAATAATATACGAAATTAACTCAGCATCTGATCGCTAAGTTCTTGTCCCTAATTTATAATGTAAGAGCAACGTCTTGTCGGAAATGCAAGTAGATACGTATGACGAACGGACGGCCATTATTTATTGTGAATATATACAGTATGATTAGATTAATTTTATATTAGCTAAAATATCTAATTTTGTTTTTGTTAATATTATTATTGCTAGTTTTTTTAATTGAGAAAGCGAAATGAAAGTTAAAGGTTAATTTTAGGTTTAGCTCACCTTCACGCTGTATCCCTAGCGGGGTACAGAGAGAACAAAGTAGCAAACGCTATGATCTCTCTTTCTCTTTCTCTTCGACCATTGTCATCAACCTCTTCATACATGTCTTACGTGACCGTCTTTCAGTATCTTTGGTACTGTGTTTTCGAAGAACAACCGAGGACCTCTCTTACCGTTCACTATTCCTTCATAAGTCTTTTTTGCTACTCTTTCATTACTCATTAGTTCAACGTGCCCAAAGGAACTGAGCACGTTCTTATTCATTCCCACCGTGACATCCTCGCTAATAGGTACCTGGTCTGGTATTCTATATATCTCTTTTTTTCTTTAGCACCTACCTGATATCCTGCACGTAGCAATGTAGACAGTGACTACATGGAAACCCAGTGATAAAACACTCCGTCTCCACTAAGACACATCCAGCCCTCACTTTGCGATTTTTAAAGATATTGAGTGGCGATGTCCAACTTAAAGCAGAGCGAAGATATGAAAATATATTTCATTTCCTCGAATGGGAATCGAATCCACAACCTTGTGCCACAACTGACCTCACCAGCTACAAACATATATCATAAAAATATTCACAAACAAACTCTATTCATTATAAAAAGTGAGTTTATTGCGTTACTAAAACTCATTAGGAGTTCAAATACTTAGTTCCAAGTGTGACGGAATCTGATAATTCCGTGGCCCAAAACGGATTAAACCGTAGCTAATGATGCGTACTGATTGTACAACGGGTACACTTACATTATATTATGTCATTAATGAAGAAAATTGTTGATGGCGATGTATTAATATAAAGTTTTCGTAATTTCTTTTTGTTTTTCTTTAATATTTAGATTATTTGTATAGTATATAATCGAAAATGAAAATATCTCTATTTTTTTTTTAGAATTCCGTTAATGGTTTTTCCGTCGTACTCGTCCGTGTACTCGTATGACACGATATCCTTAGGGTATATTATCATGGGTTATCCTTAGCATACTTAAAATAAAATTGCATTTCTCAGTCTCTTTTACAATAATAAAAAATGAAATTTCGGTCGTGGGTTCGATTCCCACTTGGAGGAACGCATTATTTAATATTTTAATTTCTTCGCTCTGGTTACTATACAGAGCGCAACGTTGAGTTTCACCACTCAATTTATAACAAAATTTTATTGTGGTCATCATGGTGAAGCGGCACAGGATGTGACTGATTTGACTATAAATACGATGGTTGTGGGTGCGATTCCTACTCGGAGAAATTAATTGCTGTCATTTCTCTCTGCTAATATCTAATAGTTTCCAAGAGACGTAGATTCGAATCGCGTTACGTCAATTTTTTTATTTACGTTTCTTAATTTTTTCAAATATTTTTACAGGCCTTGAATGCTGATCACTTCACTCTTCGTTTTAGAATATGGTAAGTCACAACATTTTGGTTCTATTGGATTTGTATATTAGTGTTACCATTTTTAGGAATAATTAATGAATTAAAAAGCAATTTCAGTTGATATTTACTGTTGTTTACGTTTAAGCATTATTTACAACAATTTTTAGTTTAACAATTGTTGTTGATAAAATATGTGTGTTGCAAAACACCACGAAAACGTCAATTTTTATTCCCGCTTAAAAATTTATATTATTTTAAATTTTGGGTTTAAAAAAGTTTAATAAACCAATAAATGTTTTTATTATAAGTAAAAATAAGGAAAGTTATTTAATACTTACATTAATAATGCCCTCCATTTTTGGATGATGTACCTGTAAATTGAAACAGATATGTATATGACATTTTAAATTATTTTAATAATGAATCTATCTCATACTCTATTAATCAAGAATCTCTTATAGTGCAGTGATACAATGTCTGGGTGTATTGTTTATTGTTTTGGTATATGTTTTCGGAGGAAAGATTATACTAAAGTATTTTTATTACCTTGCTCCAGTAGATAAAAGCTCGGCCACTCAACACGCCACGACACAAAAATTGAGCAGAAACAGAGAATTGGAGTGTCTTAACACTATGTTACCTCCGTGTACTCTAATATATCAAGAATTGAAATGATATTATAAAAATACCATACAGTTATTATATTAAAATACGATAGAGACCCGTAAGTAAAATACAATTACGCTGACGGAACTGTGAGATATTTAATCTAATAATGGTCGGCGTGATTGCCTTTCTTGTGCTTACTATTATATTTTATAATTCATATTTAATGATCTGTACTAATGGCGTCAGATTAGTCCACAATGTCCAGGATATCCTGAACCCCCAAATTTGGTTCAGTTAAACCCACTTCCATATATGGGTAGGATCTGATGGGTCATCATACAATGGCGTTGGTACACGTTAATTTCAGATTAAAGCATTTTCGTGTTGGTGTTACGAAACGATCATTGTGTTTCTTCATAATTCATATTACCGAGAGTGACGCTATTTTCTTACTTATTGTTCGTTCTAGTCTTATAAAATAATTCAATAATTTGTTTTAATCGCCATAAATGTAGGAAAACTTTAGTATCTATTGATATACCAGACTTGTAGAAGATATAGATATCGAATTGTTCAAAGCAAAGACAATTTATAATGATAATTTTATTCAGTTGATATAAATTTTCTTATATATTACAAAATTTGTATCACAGAGGAAGCGTAATGTAACACTATAATAAAATCTAAGAATATTATAATAGCCGCGTTCAAAATTTATCGCAAGATTCCGTCAAATATATATCATAAACAATATTAATTCTGTCATCATTCAGGTGGTCGTTATAAGAAGCTGTAAAAATTTGAAGAAGAAAAAAAAATAATCCACGGATCGCAATTAAAAACATAAAACACTCTTAAAATACATCTGGAACGAGATATCATACAGGAGAGTAATAACATTAAAACTTATACAGTGGGGCAGATGTGCCAATATTCTATTATTACTGGGTTTTCAACGCGAACGGCGCAAGCATTCCTTACTATTTCTACATCCCTAAGATGAATCATTAAATAATAAAATCCAAAGCATACTTAATGCGCTACACACACATACAGGTTTGTTCGTAACGACGCACACTCACACATTGTGTGTGCTAATCAGTGCTAGTGTTGTGGGATATCCGCGTCTCTTATTAATCCGTATATATGTAGATCTTTGAATAGGATATGCTAATATTGTTATAGATAATAATGTTTAGTTTTTAAATCAATTTATTATTCAAAGAAAACTTATTAAAAGCAGCATGCAAATGATCGAAAAATCTAAGAATACAAACTTATTTTTTAATATCTTGACAAATTCGGATTATTTCTAAGTTTCTAAATTGTAATAATAATAGGAAAACACACAGTGGCAGATAATTCCGAAGGAGAAATGTTTATGTAAGCCAAATTATCTTACTAATTATTTCTCAGTAAATACAATTTTCTAATTTCCAATGATCCAGAACATCACTAAGCAATACCAGATCCCGCGCGTTACCTCTCAATCGGACTCAGCACACTGACGTACTGATTCACCATACATCAATGGATGATCTAATTGTGAACGCGTAAACACTTGTCAATGTGTTTGTTGCTACTGTTATAATGTGCGTAATACCAACTAACTTATTAGAAACACCTTCAACAAAAATATAAATCAATTGCGAATAGAGTTTGGACTTAACCAGACAGAGAGATGAGAGAGAGAATTCTGACATATAGTCAATAGAAATTAGTTCACAGTGTCTCTTTAACAGACTTGATACGGAATTGGAAACCCCCAACAATACGAGTATATTAGCTTTATGCCTGAAACTTATTAGCAACAAATTTAATACATAAACTTCAATTTTATTAATATATGCAAGTCAAGATTATTTGCAGGCGTAAATTAGATTCACGTACGTTTTAATGCATGCAGCGAGTGTTAGTGTTCTAGTTCGATAATCTTCGGCGCATGGATCAGTTGGAGATGATTCATGCCTAATGCTCCATTCTATTGTTAGATTGCATATGGCTGAAATTATGTAATGTCCAGTGCTTTGTTAACCGTAATGTAAGCGGCCGATAATTAGACTCGTGATTCATATCATTTGATTGCTTATTTTGTAACATCTATAATTCAGAAGGCAGGTGTGGTGCAGAGGTAAGCGTGACAGGTTCTGGATTTGATTTCCACGGCAACAAAATATTTAATGATGACGATCACTGATGCCGAGGCAAAACGTGGCGTTGAGTTTCGCCACTCATCTCGCAATGCCTCCAGAATTAAATGCGGAAAATGGGGAATGGAGTCTCTTAGCACTAGGCTCCCTTTGCTTACCCTGCTACAAGCGTGAAGCTAAAAACTGCCTCATCCAAGCTCGTGGAACACCTAAAACAAACAAAGAATGTGTGATGACCGCCTGGTTATGTAATTCCAAGGCACTAAAAATCGGCAGTTATATGCGATCTACTTATAGATGCTATTTCAGGGCAACATTAAATGTGATCGATCAGAACTATATTTTTCCTGTTTACCAAATATTTAAGTAACGGCCATAAGTCAGACAGTAAAATAATTCAAATGTGAAATTTCGTGAACGCTCATAATGAACTTGGCAGACGACCAAAAAACGTCTTATTTTCGATGTGGAATCTGGACCAATTTTTATTGCAATACTTTGGAAAACATTGATATGACCCTCTCAATAGTTTAGATTTAGACATTAAACTGAAGATCCTAAGTGATACGTAAAATTGAAGGAATGCAAAATGTTTCACTAAGTAATATAATTCCTTCAAAACGATATAGCAATTTTTTTTTCTCTTATATATGTTATTAGCGTGCATATATTATTAAAAAAATATTAAATATATATGCTCATTTTTGATAAATTTCTAAATAATCAAGTATTTTAAAATATTAACCTTGTAGTGAAACCTAGTACAGACACCGTAATAACTTCATTTACGTATCTCCCAAGCATTTTAAGCTAATTTATTCCCCACTAAATCTTCCGTGCAGCCTATTCAATATACATTATTTGTTTCTTCATCATTCAGTTAAATATTTATTGCAAATACCGATAGTTTTATTTCTATACATTTCATAATAATAGATACTTTATTCAGTTCTTAATAATTTTATACTGCGTGGCACTGGGCTAAAATATCCATTTAATGGCATTCCAGCGAGGTATCGCGTCAGATATTACTATAAAAACGTCCAAATCTTCTCACCTATGCTTTAGAATAGTCATAAGATTTATTTCTGTGATTTGAGTTTTATTGCTTCTACGTTCATCTGTACTCATTTATAGTCTAAGATATTCTTTTTTACGATTGTAAGCGCTCTGTTTATTTTAGTTTTTAATTACTTCTTGTGTAGGCAGCTGGAAATGACAAAAAAAACCGTTTGACCTAGAATAATTTTAAAAATGTTATATTAGCTTCTATTTTAATTTGTTTTGCAGCAAAGGCGCCAGTAAGTATGACAAATTGACCGTCGAAATCGGCGCCAATATTACCTCATATAAAGCCGATGTGAACTGTTCATCATCAACAATAACGTTGTGATAAAAGATTTGTGTGCTTTTTTTTCTGCTACTATTTTATTCTGCTTCTTAAATTTAAATCAAAAATAATCTTACATTTACTTTATAATAAATATTAATGTAGAGATTAAAGCGTGTTCATATAAATTGTCTACATCACCGAAACGGTAAATTAATATTTAAATCCGTTTAAGATGAATTACGGCAACGAATTTGCGAGGCACTAATGCGAGAATGCAAGCCACCATCATCATTAATGAATGCATCTTCATCCTGCATATTCAAATCTCGCCTGAGTCAGAGTCGATGCGTTCGCGATCACACGTAACGATCGTCGGATGCGCCGAAGTGTTCCAGAGAGATTGTAAATATTTCTCTGTTTCAGAACACGACCAAAATAGAATAGAACGCATGTTTCTAAATCCCCTTTGAAGATTACACACGCCGGCATTAGCTCTGGCAAATTACCCTCTAACAAAGATTGTATTAATTACGCGCTCTCGATAGCTCAAAGTAAATACTCTTTATATTTAGATTTCGGCGAGCGAGCGTGCGTGTGCGCAGCTTTTCGACGCCTTATATCTGTCACTTTTATTTGGGATCTATCAGGTTTTTGTTAATGTAATGCGGTATTAATCGTTACTGACATCTTTCGAATGCTCAGTGCGAACTACATACTAATGATTAGTTCACAGTTTGTTTTATAAGAGTCGTTTGGTACCGTATTGTTATAAGGATTGTTATACTTTGTGTTATAAAAGTGGTAGCAGTAAAAATTATAAATAAATTCATAATAAAAATAATCTGCCTTAGTCATGTTTATGTTAAAATTTATAAAAATGAGAACAAAGAAGTAATAGGCTAAGTTTTAAGTAGAACCATATTGTAAAATATTAACAAGCAAAAAAATATAATAAGACTCACTTTAATAACATAACCCTAAATAGGCAATGTGGGCCAAATTTCGGAAATTAAGGTTGGAAAATTATATATTATTAAGAAACTTCAACACTCGAAGTAACAAAAGATAAAGAGGTCGAATTAAGGAGTCGTTCATTATGCTCCATTTTGTTTAATATTTACGTTATTTGGACTTAGGGTGGGTTATCTAGTTCCATGATCTTGCGATCGCCAGTGCTGATTGTTTCGTTCTGGTACCTGCAGGATGTTTGATTATAAATATATAGTTAACTCACGACTTTGGCTGGTTTATATCTTTAAACGTAACACAATTATCATAGTTTATAGTGTCCATATACAATTACACATTAAAGCGATATATAGGTGAAAGTAACTGTATCATTTATGTTGTTTCTTTTATTATAGTATTACTTATTTTAGCTCAAATTTAATAGGAGGTGTTAAATTTTATTTTTTAAATTAAACAATTTAAAAATATGCGTCCATTATAACTTAACAGTAAAATCTTATAATGACATCCTAAAATTTGATTGCTCAAATATAATCAATAAAAAAAGTAAATTTAATCTTTTGTGTATGTTTTAGCTGTAAGATGGTAATAACAATCACCACAAAAATCCAGATCACTTCAATCGGAATATATATCTGAAAACCCGAAATTACGCTGCAAAGCCTGATATTAACCACACAAAAAGCAATAATACGGCGTGAAATAGTACGAGAGCATTAATTCGATTATCAGATCGAGGTGTGAAGCGAGTTTCGATGTTTATCTAGGTATAAAGAGGCGCCGTATAAGAAATTATTTTACAACTGTAAAATAATAAAAACTCTCATTAGCAGTCATTAAGGCCCCGCCTCCGCGATAGAGGGTTAGATATGGCATGGGTGATGTTTATTTTGTTTAATGATGGGGTATACGTTGTCTATCACGTTCAAATGTTACATTTTCAATGCAATAAAACGGAAATAGTGATAAATAGAGAAATGATTGTGGATATTTTGCGATAACCAAGTTTTCATTTTGTGTTTTTTTTTCTATGTACTTAATGATTAATGAAAAATAATGACTTTGCTTTGAAAATAATAATAATTACCGTTTTATAGTGACGTCTCTCTTTCTACTGTCTATGCAGTAAAAAACGTTTATTTAAATTGTGAAATTTATATAAATATAAAAGATATTCTTTTTAATAAGTTTGTGATGCGTGTATGTACAAATATTTTGAGCCTTTGAAACTTAAGTACTAACAAATGTTCGTAATTATTATAAAAATCATGTTATTATATTATTAGTCAACAAAGGGAGAGTCGCCATTCGTCCCAAACCGCAAATAATAACTCTAATTAAAAAAATAATAATACAATACCACAACAACTAAGCATTTCTTTTATATTCTAACAATACAAGGCACTGGTAATTGGAGATTAATTTGAACCTTGTTACGAAAGCAATGGTTTTTGTACCAACAGTGAAATTTTAATGATTTTTTATTATATTTTGTTATATGTATTTTTTAAATATTTATTTTATTGCAAAAAGTTGGAGCAATATTTGATATATTTATCTGCTGAGTATTTTTTTCGAGTGAAGGAGAAAAAGGAATTGCATAATCGTTCCAATTTCCAAGCCAGAACAGGAATACAATAAGAAGTAAAATAAAAATAGATTTTATTTAGATTTTCAGATGAAGGACAGGACTTAGAAGTAAATTAATAAAATATACATCTATATCTTTATGTAGTTGAGGGATATCTAGAAACGTCAATATTCCATTTGCTGTTGAAGAAATGTTTTATATAAAAAATATTTCCATTTTCTCAGTCCTTGGAACTTACTTCCGTAACAAATCATATTATCTTTGGAAAATGGAAAATCCTTGCCATAATCTATCGTAATGAGTAAAAAAATATTAATTTCAATTTTATTTGATTTTCTCGTTTGTCTTATTTCGATTATTTTTTATTATTTAGCAAGGACAAAGAAGTACTAATAAACTGGACGTACATTTTAAAATAATATAAATTATTGAATAATACTAAATTATTTATGACATGTAAGCAAGTATCAACAACATGAGAACACCTCTTTACAGACAACAATTAATATTATACGTGTACTTGCGGTCATACACAATTTACCGGAGGGCTAGAGTGTGGAGGAACAGAGATACAAATGAACGTAGAGTTGTAGGCACTAGACGAGACAATATAAATGTAGAGATAATTGTGTTAAAATTTGAAATTTATGTATTTTTTCAATGTTTACACTATTGGGTAAAATGAAATCTAAGCCAGTTATCTGTTATAATAAATAGTTTGAATTATTTTGGTTTGTGTATTAAAAAAATATATTAAACAAGGGTTAAAAACAAAATATTTTAAAAAATAAAAAATAGGGTATTTTCTTTGGACATATTACTAGATTATTAAAGTGTTGAGATCGTAACTTCGATGTTTACGGATTCCTTTCTCTCTCTGTCTTCTGTCTTCTTTTTATATTTAACATATTTATAAATACTTGTCTCCTTTTTCCACATCTCCTTTTCACTTGATCATTTCAGTCTCCCAAATAACAAACATTTGTAATAATATATTATGAATTAATGATAATAATAAGTAAGCTATATAATGTTTAAATTAAACTATACGAATATAATTAAGAATTATTTATAAGCATAATAATATTTAACTGGTATATACCTTATTTTAGTTTTAAATAATAAATAAGACATAGTCTAATAAAACAAATAAAATAGCCTGTTTCAGTACAAAGTTCATCTTCGTGCTAGTTAACTCTCACAATACACACTTGAAGCTACAATTAGGCGTTTTGTACGGGATTAAAAGCCTCAATTAAACCTTCCAGATTGTGTGGGCGTGTTTACAAGCGATATCCTTGTTATTCATACAACGAATGTGAATTATATTTTGAAAATCTTATGTAATATGTTTGTTTGTATCGTTATTGACGCGACGGTTGTGGATTCGATTCACATTTGGGGGAATAAAGTATTTATATTTTTCTATCTCTCGATCTGGTAAGGCTGTGTTAAGTTAGGCAGAAAGTAGGAAACCGAAGTGTCTTAATGGGAATGGAGCGTCTTCCCATTAGGTTCCCGCTCTTTTTGCCTACCCTGCTATGGTCGGGACGTGAAGATACAAAAAAACAGAGATCAATAAAGACTTTTGATTTTATTTGGAATATTGTAGCAAAGATAACTTACTAACAAATTTAAGCTGTGTGCCATTTTTTTATTATTTAACCATTATTCTTATAGCTGGGATTGCACTCAACTTTTTTTACATGATTGAAATACATATGCTTATATAGTGTTGACATTAGAAACATATTCTGGTCCCATAACAAATTAAATTAATATAAATATATTCAATTTAATGTTATATACGGTTTTTATATATAAATTATTATAAATTCCCAAATTGGTGGTAGCTTTCATCAATTTAAACAGCCATTTAATTTAACATCGTGGATTATCTTAATTATACAGACAGAAAAACAGAAACAACTGTGTATATTATACAATTTACAACCAATTTTTACATTTTGATCGCTATCTTATTCATCGTTGAACGGTAAAAAACCTCTCGAGCATAAAAATAGTCTTAATTAAATACAATAAAATGCAAAGCAGACAATAAAGCAAACAAATTATAAAAGCATTATCAAATCGTTTAGAACATTAAAATTCTATTGTAATTTATCAAGAAACGCGCCTTCCCCCTTTCTCTAGTCATCTCGACAACTTAATACAACTATACTGATTTTTATATCAAATAACTCTTATTAAAACGGAATAAAGGTGAAAATTTAGTTTTCAAACTGAAATAAAACATTGGTTATATATAATTGGCGTTAAGTGTCTGTTATGTTATAATGAAACTTAAGTAGATAGCATCCGTGCGCGTTTTATTGTATATGCAATTAGTACTTATTGTATGTAACGTGGGGCCTCATTTCACGGGCCGGGTTACCGACAAAACTGCAATTAAGATAATGACGGAATTCTTGTAATTACAGCCAATCGAAACGTAAAATAATCATTTGTGTGGATATTAAAACGATTTTGTTATTGTTCTTGTAATTTTAGTTCGTACATAAAATTGTTAATTGTTGCTTATTATTATATATTTTTTCTAAATGTTTTAATTTATATTTGCAATTGAAGTCGGGCAACAACTTCGGTAAAATAAAATTGTGTAAATATTATTTGTGGCTTCATTATAAAGGCGATGAAATGAGTATGATCTTTTACAAATAAAAGAAAAAATCTATCTACTGTGTGTTACATTGTAGATTTGAACCCCCTTTTCTCACAAATAAAACGACCTATCAACAATTTCCTTATCTTAATAGATGCACTAATAAGACTTTTGATTCCCGCGTCTATTTTAATCGAATTAATCGTGTAGAACTTGGAATTTGATTAGTAAATTTAATAAACAATATAATAGGAGTCCCAGTCCCTTCACCCGAAATCGAACTCACAACCAATATGTTCACAGTCAGAAACTATTCCCCTGCGTCACTATGGTGTCTACAATTCTAAACCTTGTAATACAACCTTGAATTATATTATTTATCCTCATTAATTTCAAGAAAATGTTAATACTTACAAAAGTGTATACTCAAAAGATTACAAACAAAAGGCTTTTAAAATCGCACGTGCTCTGACCTTGCTGAGTTCAATCAAAGGAATTAATTACTTTGTTTAGCTAACACGTGTTCCATAGACGAGTGTGATTGAAACTTCGTATTTATTAAAACATATTTAAACTACGTTGTAATTTGAAGGTCTTTTAAAGTAGTAATTATTGTTTTTATATTTTATTACTCAACAAGATTCTTTTTTTTTGTAGAAGATTTTGTAAGCACAGACGATTGTAGGTTCGGTTCTTAAAGTGGGAAACGGAAGTGTCTTAATGAGAACCGAGTGTATTAACACTAATTCCCAGGTTCTTCTGAGTGATGCTTCTTCATACAGCTTGATGCTTAGAAATATCTTAGGATTTTGTAGGAAGATATGTGTAGCATCGTTTTTGTGCAAGTATTATAAATTTTATTATAATATTTTGATAATAATCATCAAAGCTAATAACCGACAAGATAAGACCTCTACTATATTGGAACTAATACTGGCTTACTTTGCGTAGAATGGTGGAGCACAACGCCTCGTTTTGTCTCGACTACTGAGTCGAAAAATGAAAATATACTTCACATAAAATTAATTGAAAATTAAATTAACATTTTTATACTGTGCAAAATGCAGGTACATATTATATCATAATTAATGTTTTAAAAGGAATTCTACAAGTAAGTCTGTAATTATAATGTCTGGAAGTTCGTAATAAAATAATGTCTTATATTCTATAATGTTTAATTATACATGATGTACGATGACAAGTCGTGTGACGTGCACTTTCACCAGCAAATCACAAACAAATTATAAGTATTTATGTTTCTCTTGTGAACATTTTCGGCACATATACAACGGTCGGTTTGACCTGAAACCACGTAATAAAGATAATAATACTAATTTTATATATCTAATTTTGAGTATTATTTTTCTACAAAATAATTGATATAAAATAAGAAGAAATAAATGATAAAAAATTATAAAAATATGAGGAACACCTTCATTTCTTAGTTTTTCTGTTGTTTTTTTTTAACTTTCACTCTCATAGAAAAACTTTCTTTGTCCTTAACGTCTACTTTTCATTACAATTATGTAATATGTGTTAAACATAAGATGATTTGAAATATTAATCTTAACAAATATTATGAAATATTTAATATTGTAAAGACATGTTAAATATTTTCAATTCTTCGTTCTAGTATCAAGGTAAAGCACGGCGTTGAACTCCGCCACTCAATATTCAATGCCTCCAGAAATCATCGGAAAGTGGAAAACGGAGTATCTTAACCCTAGGTTCCCAGATTTTCTCTGTCTAACCTGCTATGTGCGGGATACAGCGTGAAACTAAAAGAAATCTTAACAAAAATTACTTTCAATTGAAACACATTATTAAACTCAACTTGTTCAAGTACTGCCACTGCATGCATGTATTATAACCTCAGAGTTCTTTTGTTATTTTGACACAGGAAGTTATTAAAGCAATTAACTGAGGCACGGCTCCGCCATTATCATCTCCACTAGTGACGTGTTAATGTCAGACAGCTAGTGATGTAATAATGTCGATTTAATTAAAATGTTGTAACATTTTGTCTCGATATGATATAACGATTCTTTAAATGTACAAGCCAGCTGGCTATAGTAATTATGAGACATTTTAAACGATAGCTACTCGAAAATTCATTGATTATTTACTTTCCAATTACTATATTTTATAATGAGATCTAAATTAAAAATCTCAGCTCAACCAATGTGATAATTTGTATTTGAAAACGAAAAATAAAACAAAACTCTATGAATGCTGAATCACTATCAAGATCTAGATCAAGACAATCTATTAAAAAATCAATTACAAATTTGTTTTGACGTTACAGTTTACGTTACGCTTTCACATCACTATTTGATCTCAAATTATATCAGTTCTTTAATTTTCAATCGGATTGAACGAAAGCTTCTGTTCGATCACAATGCACTCTCATATACTGTCGGCATAATTGATAGCCATACCAGTCTCAACAGCCAAAACTGATGAATGCTACTGGAATTTAAAATATATTATATGGAATTATAGTCCATTTTTAAATAATGATGGAGAGTGGAGTGTGAAGGTATTCAAAAGGTAACAACAAAAGTTAAGTTGCGTGGCTCCCGCACTTACACTGAACTAATTTCTTAGCTATTATTGTTTCTCATGATTAAATTTCTTTTTTGTTGACAGTACTCGTACGTGGTACCTCTATAGCGTTGAGTTTTTTATGAGTTGGTGATTTTCTATAGTAGCGTTAAGTTTGATAGCTTTGTTGTGTTAAAATAATGCTATTTTTATATTAAAACTTTTAAATGATCGTTTTTATTTATTCTTGTTATAATTATAAGTGAAAATCAAAACGACAACTGTCGTATTTACAATCAGATTCCATGGCGTTGTTCCGCGATGGACTCTTATATAATTACAAGTAAGTAGATATATATGGAACACATAAGTATAGAAAATAAAGAAAAACTAGACATTTAAAACCTATACAAATAAGTACCTAATCAAATTTCGTGCGAACGTAGGTACTAGATACGGGTAGGTAGTAATTGTCAGTCACGCAGTGTTATTTTGGATGTAATTTTTTCGACACACTCTCTGTCTACATTAATTTCAAGCTCTTTTTACTCAGTTTTTATCCCAACATAATTAAAGGAGACTCGGTTAGGTGTAAAAACTGGTGAGGTAATGACATTTTAATTGTCTGCGTGATTACTGGTCGCCGGTGCGTACACTCGGCCTCGTTTCCTTCGAAAACGTCTAACTCTTAGTTTCGTATTCATAAAGGCTATAATAAATATATGAAATATCGTAAATGCGGCCGTCTGTACTGTCGCATTCATCCTGTTATTACGAATAATTGCATTACGCTTCGTTACGGAGGAAAAAAGGCAAGTAGATTTAATTGACACGTTACTCTCTTTGTTCACGCCTAGCACGTGTTGGTTCACACAACGTGCCGTATTATCACGTAGAACAGAGCTATGCCTGTAATAATAATGTGAATACGTTAGTTTCATGTGTATAGGTAAAAAATAATTTATAATATTTTGTAATTTGATTATATTTTTTAAATTTTTTTTACTTTTAGCTTTACGAACATAGCAGGGTAGGCTTTTTTAAAGACCTCCATTCTTATTAAGACACTTCCGTTGCCTAGTTTCCGTCAAATTCTGGAGGCACTACGTGTTGAGTGGCGGGACTCATGGCCGCGCTTTGCCACCTTGAAAGAGCTAAGAAAATGAAGATATTAAATATTTCGCTCCCCCGAGTGGAAATCCAAATCCACAACTTTCAAGTCTGCAGTATACTTGTACTAATTCTTTAAGAATAAAAAAAATTAAATTATCTCAAATTATCTCAAAAAAAAACAACAACCTTAACATCAACCCGTTATCCCGAAATAATTCTAGTATCCCGGACACAAACTCTCTAAATTATCCTCATTGTGACATAATAATATGTTAAAAATGATAGGGTTTCGTGTCCAAGTGTCACCCTCTAACGACATCTGTGTGAAATTAACGAGCGCGGCGAGAGCTTGCAACATTGTCGTTCTAGGTAGTTGTGAATGGAAATGTATTGAATTTGTATTTACAAATATCTATTAGAATTCATGTATTTCATTCACAATTAACGTATAGGTATACTTTTCATAATAATTTGGTGCAACAATGACGTATTAGCACTTTTATAGAAAATAAGTTAAATATGTTTAGATGTGTGGAAGAACACGTAGAAAAACTAAAAAGATAAACAAACAAACAAATTGAAACAATATATAGCAAATTGTAAAACAACACAAAAAAATCACATACATACAGCAATAAATTCCACTAAATACAAGATATTTTATAAAAAAAGTATTTTTTTACATCAATGACAAATTAAATACTTTAAAATAATAACTTTAACATTAATAAAAAAGAACTAAAGATCTACAAATATTATTATTAATTTTCTAGCTGTTCTTATTCAAAATTCGTCTGTCACTACATAAATCGTTATCATTGCTTACAATAGACAAGCGAACTACCTCATTTAAAAAAAGATACATAAATCCTTGCATCGGATTTGAACCGACACCCATCACGTTGACTACAATCTCACCATACCTCGACTACATCAACACAAATTCATACATATCATATTAATATTTACACCAAATCATATATCGGTTGTTCACAAGCGACAAAGGGAACCGTTTTACATAAGTAATTAGGCGATGTCGAGGGCAGATTGGTGGTATTGCCCATTTCTATGTTTATCTACGTGCTACGAGACTACGGCGTAGCGTTTTAATATACATATATATTATGTTTATATATATTTGGTCATTTAGGTAGGAGAGAGTTTAGCCACAAAGTTGTGGTTCAACTCTCTTCACTGTATTCGCGATAGTTGTGTCTTTTCTGTGGTCAAAAAATTTTCATTGAGTGTTAAATGGCAAAACTTAACGCCCGCCCTTTGCATCGAAAACAGAGCTAGGGAATGAAAACATTAAATATTTAATTTCTTTAGTTAGAATCGAACCCAAAACCTATCACGTTCCTAGTCACACAGGCTTATGTCCCTGCGCCAAGACTGGGCTCTCATCCACCATCGTCTTTAATATCAGAAACATTAAAAATATCTTTTATTGTAACAGAAAAAATAATGAAATATAATATCATGAAATATACCTCGATATGTATGAAACAAACAGAAAGATACATTAGAAGACTAGGAAGACACATTAACAGAGGAAAACAAGATCACGGCGTTCCAGGCTTAATCTACCAACTTTTTATATATTTTCCTCGACTCGCGGCTATTAATGGGAAGCGAAGCGAAGCGAAGTGTTTAATACTTGACATCTGTTACAAAAACTTTTATTATAATACTAATCCATTGCACACATATTATGGACGCACACACGTAAAAGTTATTATTCTTGTTCAACGAGCGCACTCACACATATGTGAGGTACTTAGTTTAGGAGCCTTGGTTGCGCGGTGGTATGTAATGGGCATGGCAGAGGTAAAATTTAATAAAAAAATATTTTTTCATGTATAATTTATATATTATAAAATAAATATGACGATATTCATAATTTTTATTAAACGTTTGTTGTTTTATATCCCATTTTAAAAATTAGTAAGATTATTTTAATATCTGATATACCTAAACTTTAAATTTTATTTTGTTCGTAGGTTTACTGTATTCTATATTTATTATTTTAATATATATATTTAAGTCCGGTCAATTTATTATACGTAGTATATAACCCGTTTAATATGTATTATTTAGAAAATATTTTTTTCACACATTTACTTACCACAGGGCAGCCCACCGCCCGTCGGCACCCACTCTCATCTGCTAGTTCTTAATTAAGTTAGCTTATGTAACGAAAGATGGTCTCATTTAGATAACGCAGTAACTTTCAGTCTGCGACTCCAACTTGGACTACTTAGCGCTGTTAATGTCTCTAAACTTCGTATCGGAGTTAATTAGAAGTTCCTTCTTTATGAAGCTTAGGAACAGGTGTTTACTTTTACGACACTCAAGTTTTGAGTGAAATTTTAACTTTTAAAGCTCTTTGTTTTAAAATATTTCCGTAATTATGTACCATACAATGTTGCAATAATTTTGATTAGGTTTTTAAAGTAATTTCCTTAAAAAATAATGTTTTATTTCTTCTTCGTTTTTGTTTAAGGTTGAATATAATAGCTTAGTTTACTTTTATTTTTTACACATTGTACTGTTTGGCCAAGAACAGTATATCTAGTAATCTTAAATCTACATTTTTTTTTAATTCTTCACGTATGTAACATGAACAGAGATATATATATACCTAGAGAAAAGAAAACAGATGAGAATAAACCAAAATTTAATGTAGTTTTACACTGTATCCTGGGGTAGGCAAAGGTAATTTAGTGTTAAAACACTCTGTTTAATAATTTTATGAACATTATTTTATTAGCTGGTATACCTTTATTTTTTATCTAACAAGTGTTCATAATGAGGAACAGAAGTGTCTTAATGAGATCGGAGTGTCTTAACACTAGGTTACTCGGCTCTTTACCTATCCTGCTATATGCGGGATACATCATGAAATTAAAAAAAGTATACACAGAATAATATGTTCTACTTCTTCATAGTGTTGTCGCTTTATAAATATTTCCGTAGCGGCAGTAATGAATGGTCGTCATCTAATCTGCTACACATGTAGGCCAAGGCCCGCCTCAGCAGAGAACTGTTTAGTTGTTAAATTAAAGAACATTTTTATTAGTGTTTTATTGACGTTGTACGTGTCAGCTCCAATTAATTTATATTAATATTTAAATGATTTCTTCATATAAATGTATTCCTTCAACAGATCTGAGGAAGTAAATTTCAGTAATATTTAAGATTTTTCTTCAATTTTTCAGCCTTTTACTTTTTAGTCGGTCTGTCTGTATGTCTATCTGTCAGTCTGTAGGGCCATTTATCTCACGATCGCGTGGATGTATCAAGCTGAAATTATTATTAAACGTCCACTACTAATTCCCGTTTGAGAGAAAAAAATTAAGTAAATCTATACAATTAAGAGTAAGCAACTAAAAGATATTTTTTTACAATATTTTATGTAAAATTCACCGCGTAAGCAAAATCTATAGGACTTCCTATGGATCTACAATTACATTGTAAGAGAAGAGAAATTACAAAAAAATTCTCATTCAGGATATAAATAAGATGGTAAAGTAATAAAATTGTTTTGATTTTTTTTCATTGCATTACCTACCATCATTGAATTTTTCTATATAAAATTACGAACGAATAGTGATGTACGACTAAACATATAATACGACAATACAATCGAGAAAGTTTCCGTCAATTACAATATTAATACCAATTCTAATCGAGTTTTCTCTCATTAAGTACCACGGTTACCAAACCCTCTTTATTATAGGAATAATATGGCGGGGTAATATCGTGGCGTAGTTACTTAATCAATTCCTTTGTTGGTAGATTCGACCCCCACTGGGGGGGTTGATTAAGAAGAATATTGCTTGATTACGCCCTTGAAGTATGACGTACGGAGAAACTGACGCCATACTAGCTATTTGCTGGAAATGCTAAGCGTATACACATAGTTTCATATCTTATGAAGATAATTTAAACAAACAAGTGTTTGACTGTAGCGCGACGGTAATGGGTTCGATTTCCACTCGGAGGAAATAATTATTATTTATTAATATTTTCCTTTCTTCGCTCTGGTAATGTTTTGCATCTAAGATTCGCCGGAAACTGAGGAGCGAAGAACTAAGTCTCATCTGCCAACCCTGCTATATGCGGAATACTGCTGAATAAAATTATGTCTTATAGCATTATAATATGAATTAATATTCTATTTACAGTAATAACTAAATCTATTAAGCGTAAATCACTACGATTTAAAAAGAAAAAAAATCGCCACTAAAAAAAACCTACCCCTTCCAGTAAAACATATATTAACGTGATTGTCTCAGTCATACTCAATATTTATCATACTGTAAGGTGACATCGTACTAGTGTGCGTCTAATGAATGTCTCATCGATGAATGGCTCTATGAAACATATCTTAGTACTAATACTGGCGATTTAGATACTGTTATAGAACTAATATCTAATTATAAAAGGCATTTAGGTCTATACCTTAGGCCTCATCTATAGGCTGTCGTGGCGATTGATGTGGATTCGATTCCCATTCGTGGGAATAAATTATTATTTACTAATATTTTCATTTCTTCGCTCTGGCACAAAGGCAAAATCGGCGTTGAAATCCGCTACTCAATACGTAATGTCTCGATAAGTAAGATTCGGTGGAAAGTGAAAAACGGAGTGATTTAACACTAAACTTCCCTCTGCCTACCATTCTATGTGTAGGATAGTAAAGTTGTATAGATATAGGTAATATACATATAGTAAGCGGAATGATTGAAGATTCGATTCCCACGCAGTGCAATTAATTATTTTAATATACAGAGAAAGCGCGGAAGTCAGTTACACCACTCAAAATACCATACCACTAATTAATGATTATCACCATTCACCTCACAATCAATACAAACAATACCATCGTAAATACCTTAAAAATGGCATCGCACCCACAAAAGGCCACTAAACGTCCGTATGCGGAGATTACCAGGTCCATTGTGGGCTTTATCTCTGTCTCACTGACGGCAAATCTCACTAATGACATCCACTCATCTCAAAGCGACACAATGGCAGGCGAATTGAAACTGATTAGACAAAACCAATCGCGGGAACGCGGTCAAAAGGCCTGGAAATCTGACCGATGAGGGCGATAGCTTGGGTGGATATCGGAGATTAATACAATCAATAGGTTATTTATTATGGGAAGAGATAATTAAATAAAGTTTACCTTTTAGTTATTACGTGTTGTTTTTTTTTATTATTTGTTAATGATCACAGATAACATATTGTTATAATTATCTACGGTCATTCACAGAACATTAAAATTAATAGATAATTAATGGAAATATTATTTATAATTGTATAAAAATATCCTATTTTCAGTACTAACATGAGAGTAGATTCAGACAATTAGTATAGTCAATAATATCAAAGATATGATGAAAAAATTTACCAAGTGTTTAATAATGAATCATCTAAATATTGTCATGTAATAGAGTTATTGTATTGGAGATGTGCCTAATAACGTGATGGTCGTTGATTCGATTCTCACTAGAGAAATACTTATGTTTATTTTAAAATATTGATAGATGCTCATAAAAATCCCGGAGTTAAGATAATCAAATAATATTTTAAATAATTAGATACATTATCTAATAATATACTTGAAATTTATATATATATTTTTTTGGTAATAAAATAAAAAAATCTGTATAAACTGGCATCGAAACAATGCACTTAACTGCTAATTTATATAGACAGAGCTGACAAAACATTAGATAAAATATAGTGTAATGACTAATATATGTAAATGAGTCGATCAACATTTCAAAATATAGAACACTGACGTAATAATATTTTCTCGTAGGTGTTAGTAGGATACATTAAAAAATATTATTTAGATAATGGCCCCATTCTATAAAAGATTTCAATAGTTGTGAGTTCAAAATTAATTTTGAATTTTTTTTCGATTATTTGTTTTTTTTCAGTTTTTCGCTATGTACCGCATGTAGGGTAGGCAGAGGGAGGGTAGTGTTAAGACACTCCGCTCCCCATTTTCCGCTTTGTGAGGCATTGTGTGTCGAGTGCCACTCAACGCCACGCATTGCCTCAACATCAGAGCGAAGAAATGAAAATATTCAATAATTCATTTCTTTGAATGGTAATCGAACCCAAAACCACAGATCGCCACAACTGACCTCATTCATTTATAATTAATATTTCCAGAGAATCAAGTGTCACACAAGTCACCCTCTGTTACGCTTTTCGTCCTAAAGCCTAGTTCTCACAACGAAAACGAAATGAGCAGGTATTTGTTAGTCGAAATCGGTTCTTTCAACATGCATACACAAAACCAGCTTTTCTCTTTTCATTCGATTATCTGGATTTTCGATTATCCGAATGACTAATGACAACAATTAATCCGGTTAATCGAGTTTCTACTGTATGCAGTTTACTCTTGCGAATTCAACACAGTCCTTAATGGGCCAGCTCCGCTCACTGTGAAGACCGGACTTTAATTGCGACATTAAATGTGAGTAGCGGAACTCAATATCGCACTTTGTTTCACCAGAGCGGGAGGAAGAATATAATTTCAAATAATAACACGTTGAGTTCTGCCACTTAACTTGATTTGAATGGGAGAGATAGAGGAAAAATAAGATATATCTTTTAAACATGTCTTCTTTTACCGTATAACCTCTTTTGTGTCTTTTCCATACAACATGAGATAGGAAGTGAATTTGTGCTCAACTGGCACGCTGAAAATATCATAATTGAAAAAAAAGTCGGACAACCGTAAGTCGGACTTGCCCACTGCTGGTTTCATACAAAAATTGGAGGCCTCAGGCTTTTTTGAAATTTCGAGTTTAGCTTAGCCAGCCCTTTCATCTGATGCCTCACTTGAACTAGCGGCTTTAACATCAAATTTTGACCCCCATTTAAGGCTATTATTTTTTAGGATTTAACCACAAATGTATAATTTTCAGATTTTTTCTAAACTAGGACTACCTGTAGATGCTAGCTACTAAATTTCATAATTCTAGGTAAATCGTATATATATATCTGAACAGGACAAATAAATGAAACACTCATTACTAAATTCTCTCAGTAGATATCTCTAAAGGCAAACTACAATATGCATATTGTGTTTTGTTCCACTTTCTTGTTTTTTATAATAATTAATATATTATAATAATTGTTCCACTTTCTTGTTTTTTATAATAATTAAACATAAGTCTACAAAAAAAAAAGATTTTTATGACTGCTAAAACCCTTCTTCTTTTTATCAAGTTAATAACGCGGCACAATTCGAGAGGCCTCGCCGTGGTTTATAATTAAAGTATTATTAGTGAAATTAAAATAATCGTCATTATCCGAGGTGGGCGACCGAATTCCGCGGAAGGCCGCTGCCAGCCTAATGAGAAATAAATTGTCGCCGAGCAATCCACAGTAATTAGTACAACATTTGCTCATTCGAAGCAACCGTGACTACTGACACTGGAAACTTATTATAATTTTTGTTAAGGCGGCGTTTCTTTTTAAAATTATATATTTTTAAAACTAAAAATCTAATTATTTCGAGATTGGGCGGCAGGTAACAGTTCAAACAGTTCCCTAAACCATTCCCCCATGATAAATGACTCAAGTGTCTTAAATATGACAATCACCGGAGATCCACAATGCCTTCTTATTGGACCCTCTGTTGACTTCACATCTGGAACAGCACTAGATCGTCGTCGATGCCCTTTTGAGGTCATCAGTCCACTGGTTGACGACTGGTACGGAGCATTGTGCCCATTAATCGTGGTTGTCGCAGAACACCCGAATAATGAAAACATTTTACTCATCTTATCCCTGGAGGCGGGCCCCCACTTTACTTCTCTTTCGATGATCCTAGTACTACTAATGGTTCTTCATGACATAAAACTCTTTATTCCTAGCACTGTAGTGCTAATTGGTGGCAAGTTTGATGACATATAGCTAAGGGACAGACAAAATTATTAGATTTAGAAAGTCAAATTTGGCATGTAGATAAGTTAGAGAATGTAGAGAAGCAAGAAGAAGAAGAGAAGTTAAGAATAGAAAATTTTCGAAATTTCTACGGAAATGAACGGATATTTAATTTTATGTTCCAAAACCCAGACAAACAAAATTGCGAGCAACGACCAGTATTATAATATAATTAACCAAACAAAAAATAGCACATTTATTTTACATTGTCAGTTCTACAAAAAATATTTAATAGTAAATAATTACACAAAATTTTATGCATGATGAATGAGATGGAAACAAAGCTTAAACGCAATAGTTATTAAAATGTTTAATTATAGGAACGGTAAGCGGACGTAATCACCGCGTATGCGTTACGGGCTTATTTTAAATATTCCCATTATAAAATAAAATTAAAATTGTAGGCGTCGTGGTGCAGGGACACGGGGGTGTGACTGTAACGCGACGGTTGCAGGTTCGATTCCCATTCGAGGACAATGAATTGTTATTTAGTTACATTTTTATTTTTACGCTCTGACACCAAGGTAAAAGTCCGGCGTTGAGTTCATGTGTAATGCTACGAAAAATTCGGCGAAAAGTGGGGAACGGAGTGTTGTCACACTATTGTCCCTCTACCTACCCTGCTGTGGGATACAGCGTAAGCTGATTTGTTAGACAAAAAAATCGCTTTAGTAGCTGTTTACGATTCCAACTTTATCACTATATATCATATAATTATGGAGGAAATGACCACATCTTTCTAATGGAGATTCCGACTACAGAATCAAGAGTTTCCATAGACACATATGCCTATACATGCATGGCATTTGGGTTTAGGATTTTCAGATAGAGATGGATACAATTTCTAGACTGATTTGGGACCCTAGTTACTTATTATTTGTTTAATTATATCAACATAATCAGTTAAAGCACGATGGATTGGGTTCCATCTTCTTTTCCTGACTGACCGACTGACTGACCTGACTTAATGACCTTATTAATATGGTTTTCTAAGCTTCTAAGGCTTTTGGCTTAAAGTAATAGAAAAATCTTATGATTTGACTTCCACTCGGAATTATGAAATACTTCATATTTAAATTGCCTTTGTCTAGTAATCAGGCAAAGTGCAGCAATGAGTGTCACCACTCAACACGTATTGCCTTGGGAATTCGGTGGAAAGTTGAGAACGGAAGTGTCTTAACACTAGGTTCTCAAGATATCTTTGCCTACGCTACTATATATCAAAACATGGAGAAAGATATGAGTGTATTATAATAATATGCTATAATTATTGCCATATAACCTAACACAAAGCCTCCATATTAATTGCAAAGTACACGTGATACACATGTGACACTAAATCATTTCCTTATCACATTTAATTTATCCTGCACAAATAAATGCACCAACATTAATTATCTACATACACACACATACATACGTCTGTCATTTAACAAACGACAAAAGGGCCTTGGTAAAATTAATTGCGTACAATCATATTTTGTTGCGAAAATATAACATTTTCTCATTTAGCAGCGCGTCCGTCCGTCCGTCGCCGTGACGTTTGAACAATGTGTTGAATCAGAGATAATTATAATGCGGCTGTTTACAATGTGAATAATTACTGCATTTGTCCCCGTGACTGGAATCGCTCAGTTAATGGCCATTCAAAATGGAATGAACGACAAAAACTTATTGAAATGCACATTTTATTACTTTTGTTGGTATTTTTTTAGGTTAAATCCCGTTTATAACAGGGTGTGTAGAAGGAATCTAGTGTTAAAACACCACTTTTCACTTTAACCGATCTTTGCCTTATAAGTAATGAAAATAATCCAATTCTCCAAGTGGGAATCGAACCTACAAACGTTACATGCTTCACCTTTTTATTAACATTGTAATATTTTACGCATGCCCCATATTTTTGGTTAGGTATGGAGGAATTAATCCAACTAAAAGAACAGCATTGGGTACTACCACTCTACTACTAAAATATTTTAATACTACATACTGAAATCATTAAACAAACCCCCTATCAAGAACAAGCCAACAAATTGCAATAACAGAATCATTATTCGACGTTATTATCATTGTTTCGGTAATAAAATCGAAGCCCAGAACCAAACAATACATTTACCATAATCCGATAAAGATAGAACAGAAAAGTTAGCATTCCTTAGAGATAACTCCGGCGTCTATATTTCAGCGGAGACGTCGTGTCGATGACACCGCATTGTGAAATATCGACCACTGTACGAGGTGTACGAGGTGCAAACAACTCACTAGGCACGCCTACCAGCTACTATCTGGACAAAAAAGAAATGCACGTCCACAGAACACACCGGGATGCAATATACACAATTTTTATCTTGCAGATTTATACCGAAGTGGCACACGTGTGCAGGGTGCAGATCCGTATGTACCCTGGCTGCGAGTGTGTGTAGACCTGGCTGGAGACGCGAAGGTTTTGCATATGTGTAATGTTTCGAGATATACAGGTGACAGAGGCGATACGCGGTGGGCGGGGCCACGGGAGGGGTGAAACGGATCGGAGAGAGATGGCCGACTCGCTATGATAATGACGTTATAGCTCTCTTGATGTTCGGTCTCCTTTAGTTTTATTATTTCTCGATCTACTTATAAGGCGATATAAATGTTGGTGTGAACGCTTATAAGATACGTTTATTGTCATTTGCTGTGGAATGGCAAAAGTGAATGTTATAGATTTAAGTTTTCATATTATAGTTGTTCTTGTTGCTCGTTTGTGTTTAGCAGAGCAAATAGGATGAAACGTGGGGCTGTTTACCTATCTATTATTATCTTCTACATTTAGTTTTCATACTAAAATGATAATAAAACGAACAAAAAATTATATTGATGATTGATATAAGAAATGGAAATATACATATTTTTTCCTTTAATATAACAAAAACTTTTAAATATGGACCTAAAAATCAAAAATCATTTTTTTTACAAGAAATAACAACAAACACTTTAGAATTGTCAAATTAAAAACACTGTCAGTTCTATAGGCTGCCAGGCAGGCACAACCGCGTCCAAAGACGGTCTGCTGAGAACAGACACCATAAAGTAAAAGTTAAATCAACATAACCAAACCAAAAAGGGCAACAGGAAATAGCTCAAAAGCATGAATACTCATTTCTCTGAGCGAAATACCAAAAATTCATCTCCAGTTTAATTAAGTCTCGACACCACAAGCTATCACTGAGATGTACAGCCAATTTTAATTATGAGCCGTTGAATATCGCCACACGAAGAAACGCGTAAAATAACCGCAGGCTATATGACAATGTACAGGCGGACGCAGAAATAAGTGGTCATGTTAATTTTACATTTAAATTATGATCAATTTTGTATAGTGGTGGAATTTCTCAAAAAATATCTCAGTTTACATAACTACAGGATTGCTTTACATGCTGCAAAAAAGTATATATAATCGTCTAAAGGAAAATCGTATATTTTTTGTAAACAGTTACAGCAGTGTCTCATACACGATTTTCTTGATTTTACAAACCTACTGATATTATAAATGTGAAACTTTGTGAAGATAGATGTTTGTTCCACTTTTACGAAAGAACTACTGAACGGATTTAGAATAACACTTAGGGTACTATAAGGATATTTTGTATACTTTAGCTGCTATAGAATAAAATTTTCTGATAAAAAATCGATTCAGAAAAATCGATCGATTTAAATAATAGAAAAATTGTTAAACTTGGAGAAAAATATAAGTCAAATCACAATGTTTTGGGAAAAATTACTACATAACATTATACATATATATCAAATATTTAGTTAAAACAGTATGATAAAATTCAGATGAATACTTAGGTTAATTGCACAGAGTAATTTAAAAAACTGCATTACAATTACAACTCTACAATTTAGATACGTAAGTATTTGCTTCAATAAAGTATTTCCCAAATCAAATTTTATAAAAATAAGTTTAAAATTTACACAGAAAAACATAATATCAAGCATCATATTTTAATAAATAAATATTTAGTAAGTAGTTTATAACACACGAACATACATACACACTCACTTCTAGACATGATTATTTTCCAACTTTAATATGTGTGTTACTGTACTTACATTATAATATTGCCTTTTGTGTTGGATCCTTCATTAATGAAGGTGTCCGTGTTGACGTGTTTCCTTGTACATCTTTTGTTATTGTATTTAAAATTGGTATTTGCGAACACTTTGCTTACCTTTATAATAATTATGAAAACTGTTTAAAAGAACAGTATTCATGCAAATAATTTCATCAAAAGATATACGTGTTTATCTTCAAAAATAGTATAAGTCACTATTTTCACACATTCCCCTTTTTTACCCATATCAATAAATGAATATTGGGTGACGGAACCCAGCGGCAGAGTAATCAGATCGGAAAAATATTTTAAACTTAAAAAAAAATCTCCAGGAGAATTTAATCTTCCAAATAAAACGTGGAGATAGATGTTACAGGTCGCCAGAGATATCTAATTAAAAACATTTACTTAAGAACAATTGAAAACCCTTTACAATTAACTATGCTATTAATAATACTATTACAACTTTTGTATATTTAATTATAGGCATATAAAACGCATCGTGTTCTAAGAATGTAATTAATCCTAACTTGAAGGGCTTCTAATAAAGTCATTACAGAGTTCTTGATTATTTTAAGATAATCTCATTTAATATTATATTTTTAGTTTCACGTTATATATGGCAAATAACAGGGTACACAGAAGGAACCTGGGAACCTAGTGTTAAAATACTCTTTTCCAGAGCGAAATTAAATTAATTCATTTTCAATAGGAATAGGAATTGCATCCGCAACGTTTACATTCAGATTATGTACCGCTGCACCACAACGACCTCTAATACACCAATGGAAAAAAATTAACAATTCCCGAGAGGTGCAGGTTCGAATCCCTCTATGTAAATTTTATAGATTTCTTAACATTATCCTTTTTTGTGTGGATAACAATACATACCTTGAAATATATTAAAATAAAAAATATATATCTTATTTTATATTTGAAATAAAAAATCCATACAATTACTGCCTTACAACATTGTTACGTCGTACAAAGCGTAAGATTTGCGGTGGACGTATTGTTTTACCTCATAACAATTTTATCTTTCTCCATAATACATCGCTTTTATTATCTGGTGATAGTTTAATAGCTAACTGTTATCTCTTAATTTAGACGAACAAGCTATTAAATTATATTGGAAACCATAGATTTTATACTTTTTTCTACTTTTCCTAGCAGTGCCTATGCACTGGAAATCTGGTGTTAAAACTCTCTGTTCTCCATTTATCGCCCCATTTTCGTAACATTACGTATTGATTGACGGAACTCAACGCCGCGCTTTAAAAATTAAAATCTCGACTAATTTTTCTTCATACAATATTACTTTAAAAAAACTTAACTTTTTTATGCATCATCTTTTTTCATAGTAGACCACGAATAAAGAACTTCCTTTTAAGCATTCCATTCCCCATTTTGGGCCTATATCTATATATATAAAATCGAAAAATCTCAGAAACTACATGTGCTGGGAATCTGAAATTTTCCATAGGAGTTACTTATAGGACATAGGTGCTCGCTAACACGGGAATTTGCAATATTCGACTTCTAAGGGGTCGTTTTCGGGGTTGAAAGTTTGTATGAAACTTCGTTACTAGAAATGCTAGGAGTCTCAAATTTTGCATGGACGTCACTTATAGGACGTAGGTACTCATGGAGACGGAAATTAATAATAACGTAGTTCACGCAGGCGAAACCGTGGGCGGGTCGCTAGTAAAATAAAAATATATGTATATTTAGTAATCAAATTTAATTTCTAAAACCATCAAAGCCAGATGGCATAAGGCAAAGGCAAGTGGCAAGTGATGAACGGAAGTGCTTTAATAGATAATTAAGTGTCATAACACTATTCTCAGGTTCCCTACCTAGTCTACTATTTACGAGATAAGTAAAGCTAAAAAACTATTTTTAGATGTTTATTTCTTACATCGTGATACTATGATAAGAATACTGAAAAGTGAACTATATTTGCCTAACCTAAAATATCGCGTAAATATAACGGAATTTTTTTCTGAATGCAAGAATTTAAATATTTTAACCTAATTTCTGTACTAGAGAAAAGAAGAAAATATAATCAACAAGCTGTAAAACTATTGTCCATACATATAACAATGAAAAGATAAACAAAAAAAAATTGCAAGCCTCTACATATTTAAGCAGTCGAGACAATGTCAACGCGAAATATTTTAGCGAGTAGTCATCTCGAACTTCCAACTTCCAACAAATGGACATTGTTATATTGTTTCTTTGAGTTATTTTTTTTTAAAGCAATGGGCACAGCCCACCCCAGTGGCCCGCGTATCCCAACATTTCGACACTAAAACTTTGATTTACGACTTTCGCCCGCCGATTGCGTAGTAAAACAGCACTTACGTCACTTTCAATTTTAAAGATGGCACGCCTCATACCCACGCGTAATAAAAAACTAAGAAACTAAATGAAATAAATTTGATGCAGCGATAAAATATACCATTTTTATTGTTATTTCTATATTATTAAAAATAGAATATAGATATCGAGTACATGTCAGTGAGAAATATTTAATATTTTCTTTTCTTCACTCTGGACGTTTTATCACTCAACAGGCAATGCCTCCTGAATTCTTCGAAAAATGGAGAGCGGAGTGTCTTAATAGTAGACTCCCTCTACCTTATAATTAGAATTAAAGACAATAAAATAATATCTAAAATATATCCCCCATGTTACATCTCTATGGCGGCCAATTTAACACAAGGCTTTCCAAGCATTAGTAATAAAAGCTGCTTCGCGATTGTCCGTGTTACGCAGTAAAACATCCTCCTTACTGGTCCATATAATATTGAAGATCTTAATACGACTTTTAGTTCAGTACTTTATAGAGAATATTGATGAGATGTGACATAAATAATGATATTATCAAGCAAATAATTTACAATTGTATTTTCCTCTTTTTAAAATACCTCGAAGTATCAATACTAGACAAGAGTTATTAAATTTATAATATATTTCATATGCTTTTTTGTTATAAAACTGCTATAACTTTTGTTGAAATATGTTTATTGTCACATTAAAATTATTAAATATAAAATACACACGAAAATAACAATAAGCTTTTATTTATGTTTATACAAACATTATAATTAACATAGTAGAGGGCAATGGTGGCGTAGGGAGCTATAGCGTGTAACTGTAATCAAGAAAGATTGTAGGTTCGATTTCCAGTCGAGAAAATTCAATATTAAATATTTTCATTTCCTCGCTCTGGTTTTTTTAATATTATCTATATATATAAAAGGACTTGTCCTCACTGACTGAGGTAAGACGCGCGCACAGGCGTAACCGCTAATAGTAGAAACGTGAAATTTGGACAGATGTTTACTTTCGTTATCTGGACATCCACTAAGAAGGGATTTTGAAAAATTTTAACCCTAAAGGGGGGAAATAGGGGTTGAAAATTTGTATGGAAAAAATTTAAATCGGCACCGATTTTTATAAAATTTGAAATTCAGACTCTTAAAAGTATTTAATTGAACACGTGTTTCATGGTTTTCTTGAATTCTCCCCCTAAGGGTGCAAATAAGGGGTTGAAAGTTTATATGGAAACATCTTTAAAATGCCACCGATTATTATAAAATTTTAAATTTAGACTCTTAAAAACATTTAATTGAATATGTGTTTTATGGTTTTCTAGAATTCACTCCCTAAGGTTGCAAATAAGGGGTTGAAAGTTTGTATGGAAAAATCTTTAAATCGCCACCGACTCTTAAACCACCGACTCTTTTAGACTCATAAAAATATTTCATTAAACACATGTTTCTTGGTTTATTATCCCTAAATACGCAAGCGAAGCTGCGCGCGTCCGCTAGTATTTTATATTTTCATAATTCAATTTATAACTACAATATCTTTATTTAAACATATAATCATAATTTTGATCAAAATAAAATTAGCCTTAGATCAAAAACAAAACGAACTTAAAGAACCCCTCCGGATGAGTCCGCGTCAGCCGTGTATCTCGTTGTCTCCTTTGTGATGGTCAAGAAATGAGTGCGTATTATAATACCAAAAGGCTATACGATACGGGTTTCCGCCGAACGCCATATGCCGGGAATTCTATTTAATTTTCGTACTGACTTAACTGGTCGAGTGGACAGCCATTATCGCGTAAGTACAGGGTTCCTTTGTTGGGCGAACCGTTCGTTCTTTTCATATGAAAAAAAACTTATAATTTACGTATCAAATGAACATGTATAAAAGATTTTTGTATATTTTAATGAATATTTTTGTTGTACTCTGTAGTTATTTGTATTTTGTACCGAGTGAAGTATGGTGGGTTAAGTAGTCTTATTACCAACGAAAGGGAAGATAAAGCGTTTATTCTAATCTTGCAAGGTCATAATTGTCTTGTTGTTGAACAAAATCTACTTTATATTTCCTTTTTAATATGAATATTTTATGAAAATTATTAAATTAATGCCCAAAATCGAAATTATAGGTACTATAATGAATGGGAGTTGTAACATTTTCACGCTCAACCTACTCAACCGAATATCATGAAACTTTGTAGACATATTTTTAGAGGTATAAGAAAGAACATAAGATACTTTTTAATAAAAAAATGTCAAATATATTTGGCTTGGAGGTTTTATTTTTATATTATTAGTAGCGGCCCGCTCGCGGTATCACCCGCGTGAACTATGTTATTATTAATTTCTGTCTCCATGGCTACGTCCTAGTGACGTCTATGCAAAATTTGAGACTCCTAGCATTTAGTAACGAATGACAAAGACAAATGTCATTAGTAACGAAGTTTCATACAAACTTTCAACCCCAAAAACAACCCCTTAGAAGTCGAATATTACAAATTCCAGTCTTAGCGAGCACCTACGTCCTATAAGTAACTCCTATGCAAAATTTCAGATTCCTAGCACATGTAGTTTCTGAGATTTCGTGATGAGTGAGTGACCTTTCGATTTTATATATATAGATAAAAATAAATTTAAGCGAATGAAGTCGCGTTTGAGTTTCTAGTACTTATATAAAAACACGAATACCTCCCTAATTTCGCGGGCAATGCCACAATCGGATCGCTAGTATCCTTATAAAATCTACCTTATTCTTCATAGGCCTCTCGACAAATGTCAGAATTTTTCTTTATTCTCCATTATTTAATTACAGCCATCATATATTAGATCGGCCAATAAACCATTCACTCATTCATTAGTTCGTTCACATGTGAATGTGATCATAAACAAAAGTTCTTTTATACTAAAGACAGGTTAAACGGCCGGCACTCGGTAGTACTTACTGAGCGTTGGGCGGGGATCTCTTGTTAGTACAAAACGAAAGGAATAATTAAACGAGGTAACTTATAATTATTAAGTATAATGAGTTCGAGGTTTTTGTTTGAACGTTTCAATCAAATTTGAACGGTGCTTTTGATAGCTTGATTGATATGCGTATATTTTTTTTTTAAAACAATTTTCAAGGATATTTTTTTTAAATGAACTTGACCTCAACTTGACCTGACAGTAGGTCAAAATTCATATACAGAAGTAACTGCATTCTTAAAATAAAACCAAACGTAGCATTTACATTCTTAAAAATTCTTAAATGAAATTCTCAAAAAAAACAAAACTTTATTTATAGTATAAGCCCTTGATATTTAAAGTGTGTAAGTACTCATATCTGTATCTAATAATATATATATACCTATAGAAGAATCGTATAGATTTATGATTCAGAAAAATGTCTTAATGGAGCCGCGGCCGTGCGCGCTGCTCGTGCTCATACAGTACTACGAGATAAATGTGCAATCTTAACTTTGAAAGCGCAAGTTTTGACTTTACATGATATATTTGTTTTAGTTAATCTTGTTAAATAGAAGATATCTGTAGAAAGTTTTAATTTTTGATATAAATTTCGTTTGTATTAATTGCAAAACTTCTGGCTTCGTCATGGATGTTATATCTACTACATATATTAATTCGTCCGAGACCATACTGACACAGTGGTACAACGCGACGGTTGTGCATTCGAATGCTACTCGGAGTAATGAATTATTAAATATTTTCCTCGCTCTGGTAATAAGACAAGGCACAGCTTTGAGTTTTTGCCGCCCAATACGCACTGTATCGATGATTCCGTGAAAAGTGGAGAACAGAGTGTCTTAACTCTAGATTCCCTCTGTCTACCTTGCATTGTGCGTGTTACATTGAGATAACAGCGTCACAGCGTGAAGCTAAAAAAATATTTACTACTAATATGAGAGCTTGACCGGTGGATATATTAGGACGAGGGTGTATTATTATTTTTATATAAAATTTCTATTTACATATATAAATATAGAAACATTTGTCATTGAAATATTCCGACTAATATTCCTTGAAAAAATAAGAAGAACTTCTTACCAACTTGGTACCAACTTTATATGACAAATACAGATTTTAATTGTAGCAAAAGATATAGTGTTTGAGAGACAATACAAGAGAACATTAATGGTAGAGCAAATTGGGCGATCTAAGTGCCCACACTGTGCCCATAAACAATGCCCATCGCCGTTCCAGGCAAAACATTGGTCGACTATAATTTTTCCACATTCATACAATAAGGGTCGCAGTCAATGAGTCTAGCCTCATACTTACAAGAGTGATACGCACACCGACGCACCCCCCACTCGTAGCAGCGCGAGGGAATCGCGTGCAAAAGCTCACACACGCACACACGGCCGCGTGGCCGGCGCCCTAAGCTGTGGCCACTACTCAGTACTAACGCAAACTGTGTGACGGACGGACACACGAAAAACGACCTGAAAATACTAATATAAAACAGAATTTTCACGATTTAGGCTCTCGTTCCACAAAAAACGTGTTAAAGTGTTTTACTTTCACTGCGACGGTGCATCTCTTTGTTATTCTCTATATCTGTCAAAACTTCGTGCCGGTACATGTGACGTTTTGGTATCGAAATGTAAACAAAGTTTCTGTTAGAAAATTAAGACGTTATTTACGAACGATGCGAGTTACGCGAGTTACGGACTTGGATATGTAAAATTAATCGCCGCAGTGTCGCAAGAGGAGAGACAGTTTGTTTGGATTATTTTGAACGAGTAAGTAATGCGTAGAACATAAAGTTATGAGGCATATTTCTCATAAACTTGGTTGTGAATGCTCAAATATGTGCAAAAAGTTGGTTGGCTTTTTGTTTTGCTACAATGTTATATGTGACTCATGTGCACTTATATATTAAATATCAATTATGTATGGTTGAGGAATAAGCTTTGAACTTTTTGTTTTGTCCTTGTAAAGCTCATTTCTATTGTAAGCAAAGTCATTAT
>HE671472.1:16708-37102 GCA_000313835.2 Heliconius melpomene melpomene
ATTTAGTAGTGAAGGCACTATTCACTTCTCATCTAAACTAGGATATAGGTATAATATTTTACTTCAGGATATCTGCCATTAGCTGTTTATATGTATGTTTATGCAATATGTACTTGGTTTCCTATTTCAAAACATAGCTGTGTAATGTAAAGGGTCTAGATTTTTATAATAAGTAGTTATAGCAATTATAGCTACATAAAACATAAATATAGGTTTTTAGGTATATTTTGCCATACCTATTAATATTTCAAGCAAAAGCAAGCAATGAAATATTATAAAATATTTCATTTGCTCGAGTAGGAATCGAACCCACAACTTATAGCGGTTACAGTCGTTTGTGCTACTGTGAGTACAAACTTGTAATGATTCTTTTCTGTGATATACTTTTGTACACTTTACTGATATTTTCTTTTATATCATTTATTTAATTTATTTTAATACTATTTGAATGATATTAACATTAATTTATATTTACCAGAGGGATGGCTGGAACCGTTATTAGCGAGGATAGTAGAAGACAGGAGCACAGTGGTGTGTCCGATCATCGACGTCATATCGGACACCACCTTCGAATACATACAAGCATCTGACATGACGTGGGGTGGCTTCAATTGGAAATTGAATTTTAGATGGTAAGTCAATTGTTATTATATTTTTTTAGCAGGTTTATATAACCTCAATATAATCGAATAATGTATATCGTTTTGTTTTTTAATATAGTTAGGCATTTAGAAAATAATATGTTCGTGGAAACGTTGTTTTTTTTATTTTTCGGGACAAAGTTAGTAAAATGCGGGGCACGTGGCAACAAAGGCGTGGGCACGGTTTCGGCCCCCCTTCTTTCTACGCCCTATAATTTATTCAACAATCTCTTAAACTATTGTGCAATAATATTAAACGTGTGTTCATCACTTCGTATTGTAATTCAAAGTAGATTTGAACCCATTAATGATTATTAATTATTGTAATTGGTAAGATCCCAATGGTACCACAATGGCGGCAATCTCATTTTATTAAGTTTTTAATTACTATTCGTGGGTGAATGGTTTTATGCTGTAGATATAATGACAGGGAAATGTGTTTTTTTTACGTAATAATATTTACATACATGTTATTAGTTTTGAATTCGTGTTTAAAACATTATACATGCCAATTTTTTATGACTATTGAATAGAATGGTTTATTATATTGTTATTGCATTGCCTATACGAGTATACATATAATAAAATTGTAAGAGATCGATGTCTGTACATGGAAGATGCATGAGAATTTCTATTATTAGAGGCATTTATCAAAGTTATGGAACCCTAAACAATTCATTTTAAAAATTTTGTATGTTATTCGGCTTGTCTGTGCTTTCGGGTACACTAATCTCAGAAACGTCCACTATTGTATTTTCTCAAGCTTCCCTTAACATTTAGTTTTAGTTTTAATTGAAACCGGTTCATATCAAAAAAATATTGAATGTTTCATTTCTTCAAGTGGGAATCGAATCCACAACCTATTGTGTTTACAGTAATGAAGCGTATGACTGATGCCTCTATACGTAATGTGAATGAGCTGTTGCCATAGTGGTGTAACTTTGGAAACATCTTACTGCGTACCTTTACCTATGCGATGTTTGTATTTGTGTTTACCATTCTAACTTCAAATAATATGTGTATTGGAAACATTTGGAAACAACTGCTATGGTCAAAAAAATAATATTTAAATACAATTAATATTTTCATATTCTATAAGAAAGACTTGTTTATATATTAATAGAATATTTCATTTAGTTATGGCATATCCACTAAGGTTGAGTGATTCTGGCCAAGATTGTTCTGCTTGCATAAATCCCTCCACCATTGTTCTCTCATCTTGTTATGTAGTCCAAGTACAGCTAGCGTCAAGGGAATAATACTTTTTAATTACCATAAAATAATTCAACGTCACGCTGTATCCCGCACACAGCAGGATAGGCTGAGGGAACATACTGTTAAACACTCCGCTCCTCACTTTATTAATCATCATACCTCTTTAAAAAATATATATTCCTATAGTTTCGATAGTACCTGTAGGAGCTTATTTAAATTTCGCCGTAATATTTTATATAATGTTCCTAGCATTGTAAGCTCTATTGATTTATGTTTAAAATATTTAAAAAAAGGCGTTTAGGTCAATTATGATTTATTTTACAGCAAATTTATACGAACGATTATACGAATAGTAAAAATTATTAAAAACGAAAAGCTGTATGGTTTTATAGTGCCTAATTCAAGTGAAGTGGGCACGAGATTGTTTTGTTTGCCGGCTATTGTTCTCGGCATACATGCAGGTCAAGTTGAACTGTTTAGAAATGAAATCTAATACGAATATGTATAAAATACACACATATGTACAAAAAACATACATATGTACAAAAAACATACATATGTACAAAAAACATACATATCCGCCACTTAACACGCAATGTCTTCAAAATACGGCGGAAAGTGGGGAACGGAGTGTTTTAACACTAGGTTCCCTCTGCTTATATACACATACATAGTATACCTATATACATTAAAAAAAATAAAAACACATATTTAATTTAAATGATTTGTTTCGTATCAAAAATAATAATAATTATTTTATAATCTCTTATTATAAATGTTTATGTCACTTTTAAATATATATTTCAAAATAGATACTTAAACGGTAAGGACGGTAGTTAAAACGGTGAACTTCCTCGCTTTGAGAACCGTTTGAAGCAATAATACCTTTTGCGTCTGACTCTTGGTCCAGTTAACCGGTAGACACTACATATATTTAATCAGGATTTAACCTATCTAACACTTAACTAAAATTACTGTCAATACTTCTATATAGATATATCAATTAACTGTTAGATATAATACTTTAAAATCTTATTTACTTTCATTTCTTTTTTTGATCTATAACATTAATGGAAGAAGACATAGCTACGCTAATATTAAAATTTATTTATTATCTGTCCTCTTCCACAATTACTAACTCATACTATACTTATGTAAATTTTATCTGTTTTCGTATTAAATTGAATAAAAAAATAATAATAATTATAATATACTCATTGAAGAATTGAATTGAATAACAAAACAGAATGTGCAAAAATCGAGAGTGTGATTATAATTTATAATACTTTTTTTATAAGATAATTGTACAGATGCTTTATAATATTCATCATCATCATCATCATCATCATCAGCAGCCATCTTTTGTCCACTGCTGGACATAGGCCTTCCCCAATTCTCGCCACCACACTCGATCCTCAGCTCTTCGGACCCACCCATCCGCTTCCCGCCAACCTCTATGTCGTCGGTATAATATTATTAGGTACTTTTTACAAAATGAATTGTCAAAATAACATCCATAGTATCGATTTACACATCTTTTCTGATAACAATTATTGACGCATTAATTGTTATCTTTTAATTTTTAAAAGCAAAACACCGATTTTCTCAGAAAATTTATCGGATTAAAGGCAAATATAGAGTTGTTTGAAGTGATTTTTCGATAATACATTTATCGTCGTGAACGATCGCTCTTGGTTTTGTTTTCACATATCTATTACAACAGTGTTTTAGATAAGTAAATTAAGATTACATTATAGATAATTAAATTAAAAAAAATCAAAGTCGATACGTATTTTATCTGTTATGTAGGTATTTAAATATTTACCTACTTACAAATATGTGAATGATATAGTGCATTGATATGGTAATGACGAGTATTATATCTAAATTTTATTATGTTTGTCTGTTTTATAACTACTCTTAATGTCCATAATTGTTAACGTAGACTATAAACATAGACAATTCCTTTCCTTTCCTTTCTAAATATAATGGTGGGTGAATAAATACATTTTTAATATTATATACATATATGATATGTTGAAGAAAGAACATGTCGAAGAAGTTATGAGAAGGTTTACGGGAGAACCGAATAATTAAATAAATAAAATTATAAACATAAATAATAGTAGTAATATACTATACGTATATATTATATTTATAATTTTATTTCAAAATTTTAAAAGCAAGACGAATTTTCTTTTTATTTTCTCTATATGGGTACTTATATTTTGACATGTCCATTTATACGTAGAGACCGTAGATATGCAGGCTGCCTAGTTCTTTATTACAACCAATATTAAACTTTGCATAGAGATTCATTATATTGTAATTATTAATAATTATTTTAATAATTAAAATACAATTAGCTCCAGCAACATTACAGATATTTATAATTTCATTACAGTGATAAGACAACAAATTAAAACAAATCTTATATACTTATACCTACGTAAATATTATTATTTTTAGAATGTTTATTCTAACTTTGTAGTGACGTTTGTTTTTAATTACCTACGCATTTATCATTATAGATTCTATTGTTGAACTGTAACGGATGCAAAAGCAGATTATTTTACAAGTATCTAATATTTCTAGACTTATACGTATGTATATGCAGAGAGATGCGTGTTGTTAACAATTACAAGATAATGTTTGTTTGCTCTGTTTATAAAAAAATAGCTTCACGCGTTTTCACGCAGAAAACCGAGTGTTAAGAGCTTAACGCTTCTTTCCCCAATGTCTGTCAGATTTCCGAGATATGGTTCGATTAAAGGAAATTGAGCGTCGCCCTTGAAAAAAAGACAAAAACATAAATGATTCTCTATTGGGGATTCAACCAACAACCGGAAGGTATTAGGTTCTATTCTAAACTCTATCGTCAACAGGCAGTCAGACGCTGTTGCACTGGCCACGACTGCCTTTATCATTATTATTTGAGTAAATTTGTACAATCGCTAGATAAGACATCGCCATTATGTCTACATGTACATTTTTACGGGTGACGTATTATTAAAACAGTAATAATAATTAGTATATATATTAATTAATTTATTATCGTGATTCTACACTAAGATATCTATTTAGTTAGAAAACCTCGCTATCACATTGAATCAATAGATAGGTACTGTAATGTTAAAATGATGTCATTGAAATTGCTATTAACTTAAAATACTAACAGTCACAACATAATAATTGCTTTTTAATTGGTTTTTTAATAATGTAAACCTATTTACATTTTTATTTTATATTTAGTTTAATTTTTTATATTATTATATTAAAACAAAATTTCAAGAGAAATGTAGAGACCAGTCATTGCGAGGGACCACGAGAGTGTCACTATGAACGCGATAGTGTGCGAGTTCGATTCCTACTTAAGGAAATTTCTTGCTTCTGGAAACGAGGCAAAGAGCGACGTTGAGCTACGCCACTTAACGTGTAATACCTCCAGAATTTGACGGAAAGTAGAGAATGGAAGTGTCGTAATGAGAACTAAGTGTCTTACTACTACGTTCTCAGGTTCCCAGGTTCTATGCCTAACCAACTATGTACAGGATATAAATGCTTATAAAGCAATTAAAAGAGTGTACACTTTTTTGTTTTTGGATGGATTGTAATTTTTAAAGAACTAACTAAATCAATGGACTGTTTAAAGCAAAAAAATATTTATTTTAGTTTTATGAATGAATTATGCTAAATATATTAAAGTATATAAAAGATCTTTAGGTAGTAGTAGATTATTTAAGATTACATTACAAAAGGGAAAAAATATTTATACAAATAGAAATCGGAGTGTATGTGACTAGATTTTTAAAACTTTTTCCTGTTATTTATGTTTGTGTGATTTTTGTTATTTCTTACTCTCTGTTGTACTTATATTGTCAGTTACGTTTACTAAGATATTAATATGCACAAATTTTAAAAAAAAATGTAGGTACACATTCAAACTAAAACTATAATTCTTACGTTAAAAGAGTGATGGACTAAAAGTCTTATGATATTATATCAATTCGAAATAATTTATGTATTACCTATAATATTCTTTAATAATAATATCCTGAAGGTTAAAATTAATAACTAATTTTCGTAGTTGATTCATAACCTCAAACCTTTTAGAAAGATAACTACAAAATCTACTAATAGCATCTCGGCCAGTGATATGAAAACATGTTCATATTTGTAGATACAAAAGCTTGATAAGTATTTTAGTTATATATAAATTAGATATTAGAAAAATATTATAATCTATAATTTATATGAAATTAAGCTATCATAGTTAGATATCTATGTTGACAGTACAACATTATATGTAATTGGAATATAATGACAAAAGATAAATTCTGTAATAGGTTTAAATTAAAAATGCCTACTATTTACCGTAATACTTTACCTCTCACTTTATTAAACCAGATAGCAGAAAAAACAAATTTATATTTGATTTGGTTATTTCAAGACAACTAGGGTAGATACCATACTACTAAGCATATCTTCTAAATTACAGATTTATATCAACTAAGCGATCTGAAGTTCAATTTTAAACTGCCATTTCCTTGCCAGGTACCGGGTACCTGAACGCGAAATGTCCCGTCGCGGCGGAGACCGCACGGCTCCCTTGCGCACACCAACAATGGCCGGCGGGCTGTTCGCTATCGACAAGGATTACTTCTACAAGATCGGTTCCTACGACCAGGGGATGGACATATGGGGTGGAGAAAATTTGGAGATGAGCTTCCGGGTATCGTATACTTATTTAATGGATATAGGAATAATATTTTATTTATTTATTTATATTGTTTTGTTTTGTGAAAATGTAATTCGTTTTTCATGTGCATTTTTGTAGCAAATCCACTTGGTAGCAGACTTTTCATCCATATTGTAAAAGTAAGATGGTTTAAGAATGTATAGATTAATTTTTAGCATTGAAATATATTTTTGATATTTATAGCAAGACTTAGTGTGTTTAATAAAAGCTCATTTTGTTACTTTTTAAATTAACAGTAATAAACTTAGCATAGACAAAGGTTGCTCGAAGCAGATATAAAATCAAAATGATTTAGAATATGAATTGGGGTTCAATAATAAACCCTTGGGGGTGCAAAGGTATGGCAGTGCGGCGGTCGGTTGGAGATAGTCCCGTGCTCGCACGTGGGGCACGTGTTCCGCGACAAGTCCCCGTACTCGTTCCCCGGCGGCGTGCAGAACGTGGTGCTGCACAACGCGGCGCGCGTCGCCGAGGTGTGGATGGACGAGTGGGGAGAGTTCTATTACGCCATGAATCCAGGTTCGACACCCTGTTGCGGGATAGTAATGTTTTGCATTGGTTTCGCGGTTTTGGTTTTGTTGGTTGAGGTTGATAAGTCTTTTTTTTATAGATAAGTCTGTGTACACGTGTGTATGATAAAATTTTGTATTTTTTTTCTAAGTTTGCTGCTAAAGTAATATTTAATTTCATCTCCTCGCTCTGGTAGTGAGGCAAAACGCGGGGTTGAGTTCTGCCATGAATGAAACATGCATTGCCTCAAGAATTAGCGCGTAAAGTGGGAAACGATTAGGTGTCCGTGGGAAAGAAGTGTCATAACTAGATTCCCAGGTTCCCTTTGCTTATCCTAAGCGTAAAGCTAAACATTAGTAATTTAGGTTAGGTTAGAAACTTGCTTTGTCACTTTCATTGATATCATTCACAATTTTTATTAGTTAGCAACTGTGTACACTGTACACAAATAATTAATGCGGACCTAATAAAATGATAACGTTTCTAATTAAACCTCCCGTTTTAGGTGACTGTCTTGGAAATAGCGTTTATCTTATAAAGAATTATCGTGTTTTAATTTTGACTATTATATTTAAATAAGAACCAATTGCAAAATGTTAGTACTCGCGAAGTTTTAATAAAGTATTGTTGTGGCTTGGGATAACCTTTAACCTCATCTTGTGAGCGTGTCATTAACATGAGTCGGCTTTCTAACAAACATTAACCATTGCGGCTGCATATGCCTTTTTTTTTAAATGTCTTTCTGTCGAGGCCAGTCCTGCCTCTGACTCAGAGGTGGGGCTAAAATCGAAACGCTTACGCATGCTACTACTAAATTATATTTACTTATCTGTGTTTTCTGTTGTTTCTGTGTGTTTTTTTTTAAATTTTAGAATATTGCCTTCGTTTTAGTTGTGCTTATTTTTTTTCTTTTCCTTTTATTTCGCCTAATAATTTTCAGTTCACTTAGCTTCTTCTCAATGCAGAAGCAATGAAGTTTGGTCGATTATTGATTTGATTATTATATGGTGTGTTTATTGCCCACAGCAATTCTTTTTTAATTACAGCCATGGCAGATATATTAAATTATTTTATAACAGTTATATTTTCGGTATTCGGCGGTAAATGGGGAACAGAGTGTCTCGACACTAGGTTCCCTCTGCCTACCCTGCTCTGTGTGTGATACAGTGTGATTATAACAGTTATATCGTCAATATTTTCAAATATCACAAAACAGGCCTATTAAGTTAAACGACTATTGTGCTGATTGTTAATTACAGTTTCTTGTTCTATACAAATATGTTTATTCAAGAATAATGGGTTTCATTTTATTTGTAATTACAACTTTGTCATGGAAATTAACCATCGAACTCAAAAACAATTGTGCAAATTTCACGTCATCTCTTACGTATCTCGAGATATTTGAGAATTAAAAATAAATTAATATTTATTATATTTATTTTGTTCATTAAATAATATACATTATATATTCCGTATTTACAGTATAGGTTATATATAGGTTTTATTATATAAAAATATATCTGCCATGACTTTTATATCATGGCTTAATAGAAATATGGGATTTTTGTGGATTGTTGTCGATATTGTTGTGTTTATGTTTATTCCCACACGTATGTTGGTACACGTCCATCTATATAAGTTTAAATAAATAATTAAATATCTAATATTATTTTCGATACTGTCATTTATAACTATGACCCTATATTTCTCTATTATTCTTATATTTTAATTATTTATATTTGTATTAGATTTAGGTATTATTTACACAACTGTAGTAGTAAATGGCTGTGTCGATCTTTTAAACTGTTATTACTTATTTTGTTTTTATTCATTGTTATTATCATTATAATTATAATATTAACATTTTATTTCAAGACGTTTTGGGGATTTCCTGTTACTGATATATCTTAATTTTTATACTGATATCTATTTATTATATTTAATGTTATATTTATAATTTGTGTAAAATCTTATTTATGTGTAACATTTGCTTAACTAATATTATATTTTGAAGTATTATTAATGAATTATAACATAGGCGTAATAAACAGCTATCAGTAGTGAATGTTCCACAAATAACTCGGGTAACAGTAATTGCAACGGCAATATGGCTTAAAGATAAATGCGGATATTTATTTATATCAGATATTTAAAAAGTTTATTGTATGCTATAAAATTGTATGGAAGTAAATGACGTTTCTGGTTTTCTTGGTTGAGAAAACTAGTTGATCGGTTCAGTAAGTTCATAGTTCGTTCATAGATATATAATTTATGAAAACGGCAACTTAAGATCGATCTCAGACTTGAGAGCGATGTATTAATACGGGCCTTGGTAAGGCTAACAAATAGAGTTTTTATTGGCAATCATTATTTTTAAAATTTGACATTCTTCATATATTCTGTTAAATAGTTATAAATACTATAACTAAAACGAAAAGAAATAGAAACAGAAAGAAATAGAATTTGTGTAAAGACAATTTTCATTACACAAATTGATTTATAGTTCTTGAAATAATATTTTTTTAAATTGGTTATTTTTCCTATCGTTGGTGCGTAAAATTGTATCACGTGTATGTTAAATTTATGTATTTTATGAATTGAATAATATGAAAGAAATATTCTTATAAAAATAATAGCTTTATAAGTGTAGAAAAAGTAGTGACTATTCCATATAAAATTAAAGTATGCCCAATTTTGTCCTCGAAGCGAATACCTTTTGTAGAAAGCGATACAAAAAATATTTTTCTTTCACATCTTAATCTATATATATAAAAGGACTTGTCCTCACTGACTGAGGTAAGACAGACAGACAGGTAAGTAACCGCTGTGCGTAGAAACGTTAAATTTGGACAGATGTTTAGTTTCGTAATCTGGACATCCACTAAGAAGGGATTTTGAAAAATTTTAACCCTAAAGGGGTGAAATAGAGGTTGAAAGTTTGTATGGAAAAAAAATTAAATCGGCACTGATTTTTATAAAATTTGAAATTTAGATTTTTAAAAGTATTTAATTGAACACGTGTTTCATTGTTTTCTAGAACTCTCCCCCTAAGTGTGCAAATATGGGGTTGAAAGTTTGTATGGAAAAATTCTTAAATCGCCACCGATTTTTATAAAATTTGATATTTAGACTCTTAAAAATATTTAATTGAACGTGTGTTTCATGGTTTTCTTGAATTCACCCCCTAAGTGTGCAAATATGGGGTTGAAAGTTTGTATGAAAAAATCTTTAAATCGCATCGATTTTTATAAAATTTGAAAATTAGACTCTTAAAAATATTTCATCGAACACATGTTTCATGGGTTATTAGAATTCACCCCTAAATACGCAAGCGAAGCTGCGCGCGTCCGCTAGTATATTTATATAATGACTCATTTCAACCATACATCCCTTATACTATTATAACCATACCGTGAGGGTAATTAGGTTCCCTCTGCCTACCCTGTTATATCCGTAAACAAAAAGCCGAATTGCCGTTGCAATAATATAACGGCGGGGGCAGGTATGGATGTGCGGGGGCACTCTCGAGATATCGCCGTGTTCCCACGTGGGGCACGTGTTCCGCAAGACCACGCCGTACTCGTTCCCGGGCGGGACCGGCCGCGTGGTCAACCACAACAACGCCCGCCTCGCGGAGGTGTGGCTGGACGACTGGAAACATTTCTACTACAATATTAACCCAGGTGTTTGATGTTGCGTGATTGAGCGTGTTATGTTAGTTAGAGGGCTGTTACAAGTTTTTATTTTAATTGAATTTGTTTTTCTTTTTTGAGAGATCCTTCTTATATAAAATTGTAAGTAAGAGATGAATTCTCTATTTTATTAGACATTAACCAAAATTAATCGTCAACCGTCAATGGCGCGCGGGTCGTTTGAAGCGGAAACATTCGCGAGTAATCTTATGAAAAAAAAACCTGCAGAATAAAAAGAAAAGTTTGACATCTGAATAGCAAATATAAAACCGTCTATAGATTATAAATGAAATATCTATATTAAGTGTGTACTTTTTATAAAATAACTCATCAAAACAACTACATATCTTATACTAATTATGTAATTTTAAGAGTAAAATGTATAGCAAATGATCGTTTCGTACGACGCGATAGCTTCCGGGTTATAAAATCATACCTTAATATTTGCACCTACCCTCTTGATTAGGTATATCGTAAATATTATTAGTTTTCTTATTTTACTTTGATTGAAAAATCAGTTTGTGGTATACATAACTACTTTACTATATTATAGCATATAAAAATATATTTAATTTTTAATACAGCCCTCCAATTGACATTGTGCGTTTTAACACTAATGAAAACCATTGTTTTTGTCACTCTTACTCGTTAATAATAATTAATTAATTCTTAATAATTCTCATAAGATGGAAAGTAGAGAAGGTAGAGAGAAAAACAGTGGCTTATTTATATGAATTATATATTCGCACGTATGTTTTATATTATTTTTATATTAACTAAATAACAAAGGTGTTCTAACATTTTTTTTAACGTGACGTGTTTTATTCATGCTATTGGGCTGAACAGCTTCTTATAAATGCCGCCGCAATAACTACTAGTATCATAATATCATTAATATTATCACTTTCATATTAATTATTTATTGGGCAAAATCCATTTTTTTTTCTTTATTGTGGTAATAAAAGTATTTTTTGACAAATTTTTATTAAACATTCGTAAATGTAGAATATAAATATTTACGAATATTTTTTGCCCAGAACTACTGTTATTTTCTAAAACATTGATTTAATATAATATTTTGAATTTATTTTAAACAACTTAATAATTTTAACGTGAACAGGAGCATTAAATGTGCCCGTCGGTGACGTCAGCGAGCGCAGAGCTCTGCGGGAACGACTAAAGTGCAAAAGCTTCAGATGGTATCTAGAGAACATATATCCTGAGAGCCAGATGCCTCTGGATTATTATTATCTTGGAGAAGTAAGTTTATTCTAACGTTATTTTGTTGATATTTATACGTACAATTTTGATCAATTTTAGCTTCACGATGTATCCCGCACATTGGGATCGGCATAGGGTAGGCAGAGGGAACCTGGGAACCTAGTGTTAACTCAGTTCCCATTCAAGCACTTCCGTTACTTGAATGAGTAAATTGAAAATATAAAATATTTGATTTCACCCAGTGGTAATCCTCACCACTATAGCTTCATTGTATCTAACATAAAATCCCAACGTAAATACAATTAATAGAGTATGTATCGAGGATTAGTAATGAATATGTTAATTATTATATTTTAAATATGATAATTTTTTTATAACTTTCAGATTCGTAACGCGGAAACGTCCAACTGTCTCGACACGCTCGGCGGGAAGGCGGGACAGCCGCTCGGCATGGGATATTGCCATGGGATGGGTGGAAATCAGGTTATTATACATTTTCTAAAATATCGCAATTTATTATTTATACAGGGTGGAATTGTCAGCGCCACTTTAAATGAAACCACAGTTTTAACTACTCTATAAAAGCCTAATATAATTCGGAAAAAAAATAATTCTCAAAAATGAAAAAGTTTTTTTTTCAAACAAAATAAATAATAAAATTATCGTTTTAAAATAAAACGCCATTTGTAAAGTATAACATAGGCACGCACATACTTACATGTCAAAGCGGCAACGTCGCATACGTATGCGTGCGTGACACGAAATACAGGTATGGATAAAAATCGTGAAATGAAAAAAAAATCCTACGTCCAAACCGTTGAGGTACCTTGATTATTTTTTTTAATTCTGGGTTTGAAATATTTTTTTTATATGCAGTTTCAGTAAAAGAAGCGCTGCCTCTTCCACCCTGTATAATAGCCTTATAATAGAATTAAAATAATCCTTGCTTTTATCTATTTTAGAGATTGTTTGTTATGGCGCTAACATACATATATTGTGGATAAACTAGAAAAAAATATTATTATGAGCAAAAGTATTTGATCCCCCAGAGGATTTTATACCTCGTATAAAAATATTTGTTTTCTTCCAGGTGTTCGCGTACACAAAGCGTAAACAAATAATGTCGGACGACAACTGCCTGGACGCGGCGCACCCGCGCGGACCCATCAAGCTGATACGCTGTCACGGCATGCGTGGCAACCAGGAGTGGACCTACGACACCAAGGTACCTTTGCACTTGCTTATTTTACTAGGGACATCGGATGATCATCGGTTTCAAACTATAAAAAAAAACCTTTTAATTTTGTGTACATATTCTTATATGTTTAAAGTGCTATGTCCTCTGCCTTAAGGTTGCCTGCCAGAAATTGCTATTAAGCAATAATGCCGCTTTTTGTACATTTATATAATGTTATTGTATTTCTGTGTCTCTTCTTGGGTGTACAATAAAGAGTTATTATTATTATTATGTATTGTAGACGCGCACAATAAAACACACGAACACGGGCATGTGCCTCGACAAGCCGGAGGCGGCGGACGTGTGGAAGCCGTTGCTGCGCGCCTGCGACCGCTCGCGCGGGCAGCAGTGGCTCATGCAGGTCGACTTCAAGTGGCAGGCGCGCCGCCAGCGCAGCTAGCAAGGCGTTTAACGCTGCGGAGAAGTAAGCGAGTCATTAAGTTTCACTTTTATAAAGAAAATAAATTATTATAATTTTTAACAAAAAATACCAATTTTATCGGATTCCATAATCTAACCTAACCAAACTCTCATTAAACTATTGAAATGTATCTTTTCCAATAAAAAAGAATAATTGAAATCGGTTAGTGTGATATTGAGTTATTCGTCCATTTGTACGTAAACAATTATATCCTTACTTAAGACAGCTTCATCATATTATACAAAGATAAAATACTATAAATTATTAAGGAACTTATAGTTTTACTTCAAATTTTAAATAAAAAAATAATACTCATAACTTATTTTTTGTTACAGGTTCGACAACGATAGACCATAAACGTCTTCCCCTGTCGTTAGATAAAATGTTTTACTTCTTATTCCTATATCTGACATTTTATATCATTATTCTAATTAGACTATCGACACGGTCCTGTGAATCGTTGACAATACATCTTATCTTATATATAATTTAGTCACTCGTTGCTCAAACTCGAACTTGTGTCGTGTATTTTGTTTGGTCTTTCGGAGTTTACTTAGCGTAGGTTTTTGAATGTATAATTAATGTATTAGGGTAAACCTAGTATATCTAATACCTTAAAAACTTATTACTATGATTTAGTCGCATTCTTGCAAAAATAGTGAAATATATAATAAATTTATATTCTAAAGTAACTACTTATAAGTGTTGCCAATATGTCAATTCTAATTTTGCTTAAAAAATAACAACCATCTAGTTTTAGAATTATAACCGAATTTAAATGATGCACAGTAAATGATTTATGATTTTTTTCTTAAGTGGGGCAAACACTATAAGTGGGCAATACTGAGGTTTACCCTATGTCCTGTGTTTTGGGGAGATTTGACAGATACTCGCCAGTTTTAAAATATATTGGGACTATTATATCGTATAACCTCTTTCTTAAAGAATTGAACTGAGATTATAATATTTTTTACTATCTTTTATTATTTATAAGGCCTACTAGTGGGATATACATATTGTTGTGAGTACATGGTAATGTAAAATTTTAAATTTATAGAAATATATATTTAATGTCTAATTTGATATGTAACTTAAAAGAAATGATCTTTAATTGATAAAAGTTAATATTTATTTATATTTGTGTAGTTCGCAATAAATAATAATACATTTTGCCTTATTACTCAGAAAAAAAAATTGCTACTATGTAAATTGTTTATAATTTTATAATTGCTTAAACTTGCATATATTTAGCACATTTATAATCTGTCAAATCTCACCATATGACATATTATAGGGCCGTATTAAGATTTTAACAAATTACTGGTTTCATAAACCCTCTTGTGAGATTATTTTGTAATGTATGTGTAAACTTTGCTCCAATCAAGTATCTAGATATTTTCTTACCTACATATTTATATTTATGACGAAAATGATTATTTCTGTTACTTTCTATGAAAATATTGAATGATTCAATCTTTTAGAACTGTCGGTTGTAAATTGATAGCAATACTCCCCTCCATGACCGTTCGCTTGTTGAGATTATTTATATTAATGCTCACTTATATACGAAGCCGCGCAAATTATGTAGCTTTAGCGTAGATCTGTATATATTATATGATTTTCATAAATAAAATCAATAACTGTGTTATAAAATAATGTACATATGTAATGTCAATCCACAGACAATATATAGTTCTGTATTTTCTTATTCCGCAATAGGAAATTAAGAGCGGCTACTTAAACTTTTGCTACTTTGGCCACATTATTAAATATTCAAATAGATAAATTATACTTTCGTACATAATTTTTTAAAACAGTTTTTTTTTCAATCAATAAACAGTCTAAGCAAAATTTTAATAGCTCAAATTTAGTAATTTGTGGCGGTGCTAGTTTTTATTTCTTTATACAACTGAAATTCTTCTACTGCCTTTTTCACACACACTTTATAGATTCTTATATTAATATTGTTAAATAGGTTTAGTTGCATATTACTAGTTACATATTATATGTCTATTACGCATCCGAGCTCTATATTATCTCCCATATTGCTATATAATTGTTATCGCCAACTTAATAAATAATGTTGCCAGTTTTAAAATCTAATATAATTCTGTAATAAGAATTTATGCTGTTTGCGGCTCAGACACTGTTGTTTGTTTGCGAGTGGGGAGTTGAGTAATAATTTAAGAATTATTGTTAAAACTGTGACAAAATATTTATAATAATTCAATATTTTCTCATATAAAACTCACGATATGTTAACTATGTATGTTCCTTCCCTTTGATATGGTAAACACGCAGTTTTAACGATAATTTCCATTTCGTCTGTTGCCTTAAATTTATTAATGTCTCAAAAATATAAGCTCGTGTCATTTTTAATATTACAGATAAGAACCAAGTAATTGATAATATATTTTAGTGCATATCGTCTGTAGAATAGTAGTAGTTTGATCGATATAATTTTAATTGAAATTCACTTGAAGCTTTTATATTGAGGACATATTTGAATTTTATTAAATACTTCAAGCCCTCACAACGAAAATATATAGATGTACGTTATTTTATATGGATATATTGTATAAAGCGTTATTGTAACCCTGAGGTGTATAGGACAGACTTCAACTTTGTTGTATATTATTATAGCTATTTTTATATTTTGAGCTTTATACACACTATGCTGAAATTAATAACTTGTTTATTGTTTATATCAGTACACCTCTATGTATTTATTGTTCTCATAACCTCAGTGATACAGGATGCTTTATTTTTAAAACATTTTATTTTATTATATACATTAGTAGTATTTCAAACAAGAGGCCTTTGTCCGTTCAGCGACGAATTATTTATTTTTAAATTATAACAAATTAGTGATTTTATTTTATAACGGAATTGGCATATTTTTTTTAATTTATTTTAATGATATTTAATATTTCTACCATATCAATAGATATTTTTAGATGATAAAATGAATATAATTTAATTAATGACTACCTTAGACTAATTGGCATGTTATGTTTCATCACAAAAACTATACAAATATTGTGTTACTAATGTTAATTGTAAAACAGTTGAATGTGTAAGAGCCGGTTTATCCATTTTCTTTCGTAATTGTAAATAGTTTATATAAACTTTCGTCCAGTCGGTGTTCTCATCGAAAAAGCATTTATTTGTTAAGAACAGAATCTCGTATATATTATTTTATACTATTTTGAAAATGAGTAGGTGCCAAATTCAATTTGTTTAATTTTGTATTATATGTGACACATTCATCATTCCAATAGACAGATATATTGAAAAATACTTATAAATTGAAAATAAATATAATGACTGATATCTTGTTTTCAATTTAATTCTATCCTGTGATAATATTTATTTATTTTGTTTATTTGATTTTGGTTTGCGAGTGGCTATTACATTTTTAATGAGTAATATTACAAGGATAGTATAGAACTTCTTTAAAACAAAGCTGTTTCTTTTAATACTCTGAATTCACAAAGGGCTAAATAATAGTTAAAAAAACAAATTTACTTTTACTAGTAAAAATAAAATAAATAGGTAAAGATATATTTTATAAAGGTAAATATTTTTTGCCAGAGTTTCCCAGTGGTGTCCATTTTGTCACGAAAAACTATAGCGTGCTAGAGGCGGAAGATGATTAAAAAACAAAATAGTTTTGTATCTATTTATTAAACTTAACAATACTTAACACTAATCACTACCCTAAATAAATATAATCCAATATAGCATACACACATATTTAAATACAAATTGATTTCTTTTTATAAAAATGCCCTATAATGTTTTAAACAAAATAAAAAAATCCCACAAAATGGCACTAAAACGTGCCTTTCGTGAAAATAAAAGAAGTACATGTTAAAAGTCGTTTCTCTACCACTATAGATTAGTTACAAACAGAACAAAAATATTGTATGGAAGATCCATACACGAGCTAGGCAGTGACGTCAAACAATAAGCATACAAAAACAGAAAATGGACGTAACAGCATAGAATAGAATAAAAAAAAGTTCCTGTAAAGTCCCCAAGGCTCGTCTGACTTGAGATCAATGTACATACTACTAAAACAAGTCCTTCGCACTGCACTACATTTGTTCAATTTTAATTAAATTTTTACGATATTTAAGGCCGTCAGTTACAGTTGGTTTAAAATAATTAAATATATTAATTTGAAAACAAAATATTTAAAAAAAATCAATTGTAAGCAATTTATATTTTCATAGGAAAATAAATTAAAAAAAAAGGTTTATCTGTATCACTCTTTAACTATAAAACTCATATATATAGATATAATAGTCTGAAAGAAGAGTGTAAGTGGAAAATTTGCATATCGCTTTATTTAAAATAACTAAGTGGTATAATTATGTCAATGTAGGGTATAGATTATTTTCAAATTTTGATTACGTTTCGTAAATATGTCTTTATTGCACCAAATGAGCAACATGGTCTGAAATGAAGATTTACTTAGTTTAAGCAAATTTATCTATTCGCAACGACGGCCTCAAAAAAAAAAAGAAAACGTAGGGAATACCTTAAGTAAAGAAATGCACAATGTATCCCTGTTCAGTTTGACTAGAAACACAAAACCCAACATAATTCAAAAGTAAAAACAACCAACATTGTCATCAATAATGAAGACAATGAAAATATGGCTTGACATTAGTTTATTAGTTTTATAATGATCTTTTTTGTAAAGGTTTTTTTCTTAATTTTCAGGCTTAATTTTTTTGTTGGTACACATTTAGGGGTGACCCCTCCCACGTGCAAGCATATATTAAATGCCTTGTCTTTAGTAGTGGCCCTCACATAATGTCAGTAGTGACGTCACTCGTGCGGCGCGTCGGGCGCGAGAAGCCAGTCGCCGTCTGCGCGTGCGCATTGTTTCTTTAACGTGCAGTACAGTTTGATTAACGAGTCCTGGAAATTAAGTAGTATTAAGTAGTTCATATTTTTATATATTTTATATTTTTTTAGCTTTCGGCTGTATCCCGGCGCATGTAGCACGGTAGGCTTATAATACTCGTATATAGGATATATTTAGCCGAACAAACAGGTTATCAAATAATGAATTAATATTTGTTCCAAGTTAGCACCGTTCTAGGTTCTAGAACTTTTCTATAAGTTAATAAGAGAAAGAGTTATTTTCATTTGCACGCTCTGGTGATGAAAAAAAGCTCAATGTCTCAAAAATTTGGCAATGTGTTTTGAAGGGAGACTTTATACTAAGCAGCCGAATGTATGATCTGCCTCCAGCTTAATGCACGAAGCCACAGCTAGCAATGAAAAACTTGTTTAAATTAAGTGCATATTGCATATGCATAGCAGCGTTTTATCTACCAAAGCGAGGAAATGGAAATAATTCAACTACCATTCACCAGAGTGGTGATCAGACCCATAACCGTTACGATTACAGTCAGACATTTCTCGATTGCGTCATTTCATTACTGCTAATGCTAATACTTTATTTGTACCTTTTCTTTCTCAAGTTGTATAATTTCTCTCTTCTGCCGGAGTTCATCGTCGTCCATCTGCTCCTCTAGCTCGGACTTGTGCTTACTCAAGTAAGCCAGCTCAGTTTGTATCTGAAACGTAACCAATAGTTAAATTTTAATTTTATATAGGTATATAGTTTTATAGCATTACATGAAGTGATTGTTAAATTGAGAGAAAATATATATTTTTGTCTTTTTCTTCTGGTTCAAAGTTTGGAAGAAATTCATAATATTAATTAACGTATCTATTATTACGACCCAACAGTCTACATATGCGAGTAGGAGTAATTAAATATTCTCACTAATGTATATAAAATCCACAAAATAATACATAATTATTGCAGTGTTACAATAAATGCTTTTAGTAGAAATTAATATTCTAAAGCACGAAAATAAAATATATAAAAATCATGGGAGAGAGAGAGAGAAGAAGATATACCGGCCACAGAAAGCTACACTTCCAGGCTTTAATACCGACATAAAATTAGCCAAAACATATAAAGAAAAACATGACATGGCAATATTTTACAACATTGTAGCTAGACTATTTGGTAGGAGCCGGTCTCGGCGGATACAAAGTATACAGCACGTGTTGAAGGCAACAACAACGAGATTGCAATCCCTCTATAAATAGATCAACACGACAATAGTATGGTGGTGATGAAGATTTGCTTAATTTAATGTTTCTTATTTAATGTGAGAAAGGAAATTAGTTTATTAGTATCATTAATGTTATAAAAGTATACAACATTAACAGTTTATAGTTGTTTTGGGCTACACATGTGATAAAGTTTGAAATTATGGTTTATTTTTTGTTGTTTTTTTTTAAGCAGAAAAGCTTCCGTCGCCTAACCATAGAACGGCACTCAAATGACACTTAACAAAAGGTCAAAAGGCACTATTTTACATGACTTACTTTGAGATACTCCTGTGCCAATTGCTTATGTTCTTCAAATATTCGTTTCGACTCTTCATTATTAAGGTCCGGAGATATTGGCCTCAAGTGAGGGTCGAGCATCATGTGCATAGAGTCCAGGTCAGGGTCGGGTTCTGTGGGCGGGGGCGCGCCGCCCTCCGCGGGGGTCGACCCGCTACTGTTACCTTTAATAAAAAATACTTGTTGAGAAATTAATATAATATTGTACAGTATGAAGCTTTACATTTTTGACACAAAAACAGAAGGGTATTTGG
>HE671472.1:37202-48405 GCA_000313835.2 Heliconius melpomene melpomene
TTACAGTTGGTTTAAAATAATTTAGTATATTAATTTGAAAACAAAATATTAAAAAAAAATCAATTGTAAGCAATTTATATTTTCATAGGAAAATAAATTTAAAAAAAAACAATTATCTATATCACTTTTTAACTATAAAATTCATATATATGGATATTATAGTCTGAAAGAAGACTATAAGTGGAAAATTTGCATATCGCTTTATTTAAAATATCTAAGTGGTATAATTATGTCAATGTATGGATAAAGATTATTTCCAAACTTTGATTGCGTTTCGTAAATATGTCGTTATTGCACCGTTATTGTCGATTCGCAACGACGGCCTCAAAAAGTAAACGTAGGGAATACCTTAAGTAAAGAAATGCACAATGTATCCCTGTTCAGTTTGACTAGAAACACAAAACCCAACTTAATTCAAAAGTACAAACAATCACCATTGTCAATAAGACAATGAAAATATGACTTGACATTAGTTCATTAGTTTTGTAGTGATCTTTTTTGTAAAGGTTCTTTTCTTAATTTTTCAGGCTTAATTTTTTGTTGGTACACATTCAGGGATGACTCCCCCGATGACCCCAACGTGCACGCATATATTAAATGCCTTGTCTTTAGTAGTGGCTCTAACATACTGTCAGTAGTGACGTCACTCGTGCGGCGCGTCGGGCGCGAGAAGCCAGTCGCCGTCTGCGCGTGCGCATTGCTTCTTTAGCGTGCAGTACAGTTTGATTAACGAGTCCTGGAAATTAAGTATAATAGTTCATATAGGCCTATAATATATAGGATATATTTAGCCGAACAAACAGGTTGTCAAATAATTAATGAATATTTGTTCCAAGCACGGTTCTAGGTTCTAGAACTTTTCTGTAAGTTAATAAGAGAAAAGAGTTATTTTCATTTGCACGCTCTGGTAACGAAAAAAGCTCAATGTCTTCAAAATTTGGTAATGTGTGCTGAACTGACTGACTGACTTTATACTAAGCAGCCTAATGCATGATCTGCCTCCAGCTTAATGCATAAACCCACAGTTAGCAATGAAAAACTTGTTTAAATTAAGTGTATATTGCATATGCATAGCAGCGTTTTATCTACCAAAGCGAGGAAATGGAAATAGTTCAACTATCATTCACCAGAGTGGTGATCAGACCCATAACCGTTACGATTACAGTCAGACATTTCTCGATTGCGTCATTCCATTACTGCTAATGCTAATACTTTATTTGTACCTTTTCTTTCTCAAGTTGTATAATTTCTCTCTTCTGCCGGAGTTCATCGTCGTCCATCTGCTCCTCTAGCTCGGACTTGTGCTTACTCAAGTAAGCCAGCTCAGTTTGTATCTGAAACGTGACCAATAGTGAAAATTTAATTCTATATAAGTATAAAGTGTTATAGCATTATATGAAGTCATTGTTAAATTGACAGGAAATATATTTTCTCTTTTTCTTGTGATTAAGAGTTTAGTAGAGTTAAGTAATTCATAATATTAATCAACGTATCTATCATTACGACCCAACAGTCTATATATGTGAGTACATGGTGATACAGGAGTAATTAAATATTCTCACTAATGTATACAAAATCCACAAAATAATGCATAATTATTGCAGTTATGTTACAATAAATGCTTTTAGTAGAAATTAATATTCTAAAGCACGAAAATAAAATATATAAAAATCATGGGAGAGAGAGAGAGAGAGAGAGAGAGAACAAGATATACCGACCACAGAAAGCTACACTTCCAAGCTTTAATACCGACATAAAATTAGCCAAAACATATAAAGAAAAACATGACATGGCAATATTTTACAATATTGTAGCTAGACTATTTGGTAGGAGCCGGTCTCGGCGGATACAAAGTATACAGCACGTGTTGAAGGCAAAAACAACGCGCTTGCAATACCTCTATAAATAAACCATCACGACAATACTATGGTGGTGATGAAGATTTGCTTAATTTAATGTTTCTTGTTTAATGTGAGAAAGGAAATTAGTTTATTAGTATCATTAATGTTATAAAAGTATACAACATTAACAGTTTATAGTTGTTTTGGGCTACACATGTGATAAAGTTTGAAATTATGGTTTATTTTTTGTTGTTTTTTTTTAAGCAGAAAAGCTTCCGTCGCCTAACCATAGAACGGCACTCAAATGACACTTAACGAAAGGTTAAAAGTCACTATTTTACATGACTTACTTTGAGATACTCCTGTGCCAATTGCTTATGTTCTTCAAATATTCGTTTCGACTCTTCATTATTAAGGTCCGGAGATATTGGCCTCAAGTGAGGGTCGAGCATCATGTGCATAGAGTCCAGGTCAGGGTCGGGTTCTGTGGGCGGGGGCGCGCCGCCCTCCGCGGGGGTCGACCCGCTACTGTTACCTTTAATAAAAAGTACTTGTTGAGAAATTAATATAATATTGTACAGTATGAAGCTTTACATTTTTGACACAAAAACAGAAGGGTATTTGGGTCTGTATTTCTGTCTGTAGCATAGTAGCTTCCAGATTTTGATTTAGTTTTTTTGTTTGAAAGGTGAAAATATGTTCTGCCGTATAAAGATTATCAGCTCTTTTTTAGTTGTTTGTGTACTTTTTATGCTATGCTATTTATGCAAGATGTTTAAATCTCCATTTTCCGCCTGAAGTCGGGACGCAGACAAAAATATGTTCCCGTTATGTCATAATATGGTAAAGAATATCTTTGCTATTGCGAATTTAATTATTATTAAATATTTATAAGGGAGAATAAACAATCTAGACACTTCAATAACCACATTATCAAAAAGAAGTGCAATCATGTTTGAGCTCTATTACTCAGTATTAGTACTTATATCTTACAGTTCTGTAATGGTTACATAATAATCTAGTAACATTTTTTTAATAATTAGACAAGATTGCAAAAAATCACCCATATTGAAATCCATTCCATCCTTATTTGTTTTGTGTACTTATCAAAGAAACTATTGGCAGAAATATTCTTTCTCATAGTAATTAGGATAACATAATTGACTTTCTTTCTTTTACTTTCTACATGACAGGGTAGAAACTCAGTGTTTCATGCAACTTGTTTTCTTGACGTGACGGCCAGGAGTGACGTGAGTAGAAAAAAATATAAGAGTAGAAAGGCAGAGGGTAGAGTAGGACTATGGATTTAATGTTTGGGACAATGTTTTTAAACTAACTATTTTTCGCAACCCTACACGTACCTAATTGGCGGAATCATTTCAAATATTTATGATAAAGCGATTTTTTTAAATACATTCTTATAACCTAAATTAAATCTTAATTTAGGTGCAGTATTTGGTTCAATGATTCTGTAAACAAACAATAAGAAACATATTCATGTGCATGATTTACAACTCGGAACTTGCAGTGAAGGCAATATTCACATAAATCCAAACCAACTCTTGGCGTCCATCCGATAAACACCAACACTAATTACGGTTACAGATTACTTATTATATGTGCACGTGGATGATAGCTTCATGTCATTAGAACAAGGAAACTTGACGTTTTAAGTATATTTAGGTTTTTCGCCAACAACGAAATCAATTTTTAAATATGCAGTTATCAAATATGAGCCATCAGGTCGTATATTAAATAAACGCGACATGTTATGTTTGGACATAAAATAATTAAAAGTACAATTTACGCTAGGGTTAATACGTCAAAGAGTTAAATTTACTTCGGGTTGCTGATGTAAGACGTTTCACCTAGATTTCAGCTTTCAGTATACGATTCCTTCTCCCGCAAATAGATGGCAGCAGTAAGATGAACGAGGTTTGGCTGTGACTATAATGCACAATTCAACTTAAACACTTGTTGCACCATTAACAATACTGGCAACCTACTTTGTACAATAAACCATAAACAATATGGATATTATGATAAACACATCTTATTATAAGAACATTAAGACGTTTCTGGATGAACCTAATTGGATTGGAAATTTACAAAAACTTTGAGCATTTAGAGGAACGCAAAAACGTGAACCAACGGCGAGCTGAACTGAACTCATTGTGTAGATGACGACGACAGACGACACTCACTGTAAAATATCCAACTACAGCTGACCGTGTCCCTGAGCGTGAGGACGCCGGCGTCGCGGCGGTGCAGGCGCGAGGGGCGCGCGGGCAGCGGGGGCATGGCGTGCGAGCGCGGCGGCCGAGCGGCGAGGACTGCCTCTCGAAATACTCGGGAGAGCCGGGAGCGCGGTGCAACAAACAAACCGCCGCTATTCGCGGGCCGGTGACTCAGCGCCGCGAGCGAGAGCTAAATGCGGATAACGTGCTGCCGCCCTTCGGCAGGTTTTCTGCCGTTTTCTCTGGCAGGGCGCGTACCGCTCTCTGCACTGGGTCGACGACCCCCGCCCACGTCTCCCTTGCCCTATAGATACCACCATGGAATAGACCTGGTGGCTGAAAAACAGCACGACTTTTGGGCACTCCAATGTTTACTTACAAAAAGACTTGTATTAATAAATAACTCTTCTACTACGTGAATATTTAAAACCTCGTTGCTCGGCATCATCATTACATCAACTTTATAGTATTGGCTGAAAGCCGGGTTGTAAGACGCGTGTTCCCATTGCGCAGGCATAATTTACTGTTCAGATGATTGTGGCATCGCAGACGGCCCTATTTCCAATTCATACGTTTACTTTTGGCCACTTCTCGCCATAGAGCCAAAAGTGCAGTGCGCAAAAATAATTTACTTCCGACGTAAACTACAATACTATTACTGTCAAATTATATGTATTGTGTGATTGTTCAGGCTGTCTTCTAAAATATTATTGTTTTCGTTTACAAGTACAGGTGTTTCTTTCTTAAAATTTCATGCATCGTTTGTTACATTTATTTTTAAAATAAATATTATTATAAGTATTTTATTAATATGAACATTTTATTTACATTTCCTAAACAATCTTGTCACAATAATTTGAAACGCTTACATTTCTGCAGGCATTTGATATGGGCCATAAAGTACTTAATCCTCTCAGCGTCAAGTTCCTCCACTCAACACGTAGTGCCTCAAAATTTTACTGAAAGTGGGAAATCGTTCATGCTATGGGGAAAAAGCGAGCAGCTACAATTAATCCAGCTAAAGTATTCTTCTAAAACTACTCCAACCTCTACGCACCTGTAGCTCAAATCAAGGAACTAAACACTATTACAGCATATAGTAACATAATAACGTCACAACATCATTAAACAGGGTGCACAATATATAATTACGATACGGGTGTGATAATTAACGCGCACGCGCGCTCCGTTGACAGCGCTGGGGCGTAGTCTCGCGTACCTGCTGATAGATCGTCTCCGGACGGACGCACGTTGGAGTATTGTGACTAATACGGGCAGTGGTTTGTGTAATCGTTTAAACGATTCGTTCTATCGTTTTTAATGTTAATAACCCCTTTAGGGCCTTTGCCTGCCCATTATTAATTAGATGAATTAAATAAAAAACAATATCACGTTTGTCTGGTCTAGTCCAGTTGAGGCCAGTGGTGCAGAGGCACAAGCCTGTAACTGATTATGTATACGCGACAGATTCGTTCCCCACTGGAGGAACATTTTCGTTACTTCACTCTGGTGTCGAGACAAAAAAAGAAAAAGAACAAAGTTGAGTTCTGCTACTTAACATGTAATGCCTCCAGAAATCGGCAGAAAGTGGGGAGTAGTGCTTTAACCCTAGACTCTGCCTATCATGGTACATGGGGCTTACAGCGAGAACCTGACCTCTTTTTAAATTCACTAATCTATTTAGGACGATCAAACGCAAACAAATAGACGAGTGCCAACTACGTGAATAAAACGTCATTCATGATGAAATGGCTTAGGTGTCAACCTCTCAAACGTTAATAGGCTTAAAAATGACAATGAAGTCAAATTTGGCAAGGGGGTGCACTCTAAACAATAACGAGGTGCAATTTGGTACCGTTATTTATATTACACCGATAAATCACTGCACTCATGTTCTTATTAACGTCGGACCATCCAATACTTTAAGAATAGATTATGTGGAGATAATCACGTGAGTCGAATTATTGCAAGAGATCTTCTTTTTATAGAGTATAATCTGTAACATTTATATAAGTAATACGACTTATTTTGGATGACACATACATATTTTTTTGTATACAATAAAACTTATGATGATGTATGATGTAACCAATTTGATAATAGATTGTGAGTTTGGAAATCGACTGAAAATGTTATACGATGAGCAGATGCTTGCTGCTTGTATCGATACAGTGATGTCGTAAATCTAAGGGTTAGTAAAAGCTCTTTGATCGGTGGCATTAATATGTTTTAGATTTGGCGTCGCGACGGGATGCAGACTGTTCGGATTGCGTCAGAGCTTGACATCCTACGGGAATTGGCCATGGAGTGACAGTTTTTTATCGCTTGTATTTAAAGACTTCTGAAGCAGGGAAATGTCACAGTGATTAATCCGGACGTTGACAGATTGCATTAGAAACTTACAAAAAAAAACCTAATAATAGATAAACAAGATTCGGTCTTTTTTTATCGCGACAGGTATAATTAGACAGGAGAAATTGAAGTGCCGTCTTATTTACTTAAAAGTGGAGTGCCAAAAATCCACAGAATGTCCAAACTTTTAATGTTCGAATCACGTTAAACGGGTGACAAGAATTACATCGTACATCCAACTTTTAAAAAAAGTCTGATTCATTCGAGACAGATTCATGTGATCCGGAAATATCTGCCGCCCGAATTTAGGCGTCCTTGTGTACAATTATAAAATAAAAAATAAATAAAGGACAATAATACGTACGGCGAGTCTGAACTCAGCGATGAGACAATCACGTTGATTTATTTAGTGCTAAAAGAGAATGCAAGTTTACAACACGATGTGCGACGATTTCGTTATTATTTATTTCCTCAAAGATGACAGAAGTTTTATCTTTATACAAGATAATCATTTATCCCAATTTAATATATTTTACGATTTCTTTGAATGAATCAAAATAAAAGCTGAACCAAATATCATATTTTAATTTATGATTCAAAAGTTTTTTCAAATCTGTTAAACACTGGTAGCTTCAAGTAATTCATAAAGAATCAAGCGTGAAGACTTGACCTAAATAATATATAGGCCATTAAAGCAAAGAACTGCTAAGTGTCAGGCTAAACAGTGCTCGGTATTTAGCGTCCATTGTAAAGAGGGCAGTTTACAATTTCGTGCCAACTTCTAGGGGAAATTAGATCTGGGCCAGTCGCTGTTAATGTGCTATATTCCTGCGTGATTGTATCCAGATCACATCAAAGAATGGTTGAGATCATACATTTCCTAGATACGTCGACGAATTAAATAATCATATGGAGTTGCAATCAAAATTTATTGCTAAGATGTGCACGATACATGCAGTATACACTTTTAATATGCTAGTAGCTCAATTGATGTGCAGCAACCACTTTATTTGAATCAAAAAGTCAAGAGCAGATTATCAATAATGTTTATTTTTAAACAGTGACGAATTGAAATATTAAATCTTTAAAATAGGACTATTTGTTTAAATCAATTGTCAATAACAAAAAAATATATTATTGATATAAAATGATACTAAATTATGTAAGTAATGTAGTGTTTAAATTTGAAGATAAATCTATATATATAAAAGGACTTGTCCTCACTGACTGAGGTAAGACGCACGCACAGCCGTACCCGCTGATGGTAGAAACGTGAAATTTGGACAGATGTTTACTTTCGTAATCAGGACATCCACTAAGAAGGGATTTTGAAAAATTTTAACCCTAAAGGGGTGAAATAGGGGTTGAAAGTTTGTATGGAAAAAAAAATAAATCGACACCGATTTTTATAAAATTTGAGATTCAGATTCTTAAAAATATTTTATTCAACACGTGTTTCACGGTTTTTTAGAATTTACCTCCTAAGGGTGCCAATAAGGGGTTGAAAGTTTGTATGGAAAAATCTTTAAATCTCCACCGATTTTTATAAAATTTGAAACTTAGACTTAAAAGTATTTAATTGAATACATGTTTCATAGTTTATTAGAATTCACTCCTAAATAAGCTAGCGAAGCTGCGCGCGTCCGCTAGTTAAGTATAAGGCCACTTTAACAATAAGTGAATTAAACAATAACTTATAAAACACTAAAATATTAACTTTGTAATAATAAAATTAAATAATAATACAAATCTAATTTTTTAAAACTTACTTTAAACATGGGTTTAATTATAACTTCCAATAATTAAAGTTAAATTGCAATAATTTTACAGTTGAAAGAACCATTGTGAGAACCGTAAGAAACCATTAGATTTTTTACTGGCCCACTAATAGCAATTTAGAACAATAGATTGCAATTAAGAGTATAATTCACGAGGTACTATGTTCGCAGCGGCCACGCGGCACGGGAGCACATCTCTAAAATACACGTATGACTCAACCAGAGCTGTTTCACAACGATACCTTTGCCAATCACTTCTGTATAGCTTCCTGTTGCTTCTACTATCACTCCATTTTTCATTTGCAAATTGGGCGATAAGTGATTGAAGCGGTCGAGTGGAATCGGTTGTGTTTAAATTGTTTTCTGTCAATAGTCCTATTATTATACGTTTTCTGCACTTTAAAGAAATTAAAAAAGAAATATACTAAGTTCATATATTTTGGACCCATTAACGTTTCTTTTACATTTGTCTATCTCATAAAATCTAAATTGATCTTAATTTTATAATCAGCAAGTAGTAATAAATAACCCTCCTTAGATATCATCATAATTTATAGGTAAAAAGAATACTGAACTATATTTTTTTAGCGTCACGTTGCATCCCCGCACACTGAAGGGCCAGGCAGAGGGAACCTAGTGTTGAGACACTCCGTTCCCGATTGTCAGCATTGCGTGTTGAGCGGCGAAATTCAACGTCGGGCTTCTCATTGACATCAGAGCATATAATGGCAACATTAAATATTTCACTTCCTCGAGTGCGAATGGAATCCTCAATCTACCACGTTTACAGTCACACTTTGTGCTCCTGCACCACGAATGGCCTCTCTGTCTAAGAGTAAGAGTAAGAGAGCATAGAGTATGCATGATTAAGGACAAAAAGAGAAATGTCACAACACAAGTGAACACTTACAAGTGTAACATATTACTTGAATCTAAAAATATGTTCCACTATATATTTATAAGTTCAGTGAGTGGCAATATTATATTTCTGGAAGTGATTTAATGAGTCACGTTACATTTAACATGTTTGTTCTCAAGGTGGCATCCTGCGATATCATTGACATTGTATTAATATACACCAATAATACACTCAACGGGTCTACAACGTGCATCATTTTATGAGTACGTAGGTATGACATTTGATATAATAAAACTCTTATTTGTTATATTTTCATTAGTATGCCAATGAGAGGCAAATAAAAATTTACGTTTTGCTTTTACATATTGCAATATTTATAAATATGACGAAGATGAAGATTTTGGATTCAAGTGACCCAAACAGGGACATGAAAGACATGGAATATGGGTCGATCGCACTAGTATAATAATTTGCTAATTTCTTGATGACAAACATAAGCATATCTACAATTTAATTCGTTTTATTCAATATTTATTGATCTAGCAAAAATAATAACCCTAAATTTCTTTTCTTCAGCTTTACGTTGTATCTCGCATGTGGCAGGTTGGGCATAGGGAGCCTAGTGTACGACGATTTGCACTCTTTAGAGACATTGCGCATGAATGGCGGAACTTAACGCCGTTCTAAAAAATTATATAAAGCTACATATAAATTATAAATATTAAAATGTCAAATTCGGACGTTTGCTTCATTGTGCATGCATCCTACCTCTGACACCAACAACCGCCCACACCAGAGTGCAACAACATTGTATTTCAATTAAACACACATATTAGTAAACAGCGTGAAACAATGTTGCATTTCGCGGGATCGACAGTTTCCATTTGGACTATATTATATTTAGTAGCTCGATTGGAATTGCTGAATATCAATATTGAAATTTGTTCATAACAACACCTAAATATTTCAAAAATTATAGGGAAAAATCTAGGAGATTAATATTAATTTACAATTTTAGAAGCGGAATAATAAGCTATGTACCATTTCTAGTATAGCGAGCATAATATTAGAAGTGGTAAGATTTAACCATCAGTAAATTATTGCAACACTGTGTCCAAATAGGATCGAGTAAGATTTATACTTTTTTAGAAGTATTATTCATTCCTAAGTGATACAGAAACACTTAAAAAACACTTCACAATGATAATGCTTACTTGCTGTTTTGTTTGAGTGGGGGTAATATTGAAGTCGTTTTATTATTATGATAATAGTAAGTGATTAAATGAAAACAGATAATGAATAATTTACTACTGGAGCTAAAGAAGAAATCATTTTCTTTTTTTTTCCTCAAACATTCTGTCAATTATTTATTCCTCTTACTCACTTGTAATCTCATCCTCCACATTCAACCCCAGAAAATGATTATCAAAAATTTCCAGGGCCATAGATTGTCAGAAGTTTATTGACTTATTTCGATGGACATACACTGCCATTATAAGAAAGACAAATTTTTATTGGAATTTCTATAAAGTAATACTGTTTGATTTATACAATTTTTACATAAGTTAAACTATTTTAAAGAACTACATAAATAATTACTAAAACACTCTTATTATATAACATTACGATGGCGTCGACAAAATTACAATTTACCGAGATACTCTTCCGAGTCGAGGTCATAGGAGTAACGTTTTTGCGTAAACGTAAGTTAGCCGCGGCCAGTGACGCACACGCGAGCCCCGACCTACTTATGTCGTCAAAAAAAAAATCAGCAGATGTTTAACTTTGCGATGGGATAAATCGAGTGTTGTTTCAAATAGAAATAAACTTGTCACATATTATGATTGTATGTATAGCGGGTTAGTCATATCGCATCGGGATGCCAACGGCCCGCACGCGCACCACCATCAAAGCTATAAAGGCAATCGTATTCCAGACTGAATCACGTTAAGCGCCGTCTGCAAAATGTCTCACCACTCCTCATTTATTTTCCATATTCTTATTGTTTTGATGTCCGCTCGGGGAATATTTTCAGGATTACTAATCGGGATAGGGATAGGACTTAACTGTTATGAATTTTAGTTGAGTTTTGTGAATACAACGTAAACAGGGTTAAATGATAAACAAACAAGTCTT
>HE671472.1:48505-69469 GCA_000313835.2 Heliconius melpomene melpomene
CACGCGGCACGGGAGCACATCTCTAAAATACACGTATGACTCAACCAGAGCTGTTTCACAACGATACCTTTGCCAATCACTTCTGTATAGCTTCCTGTTGCTTCTACTATCACTCCATTTTTCATTTGCAAATTGGGCGATAAGTGATTGAAGCGGTCGAGTGGAATCGGTTGTGTTTAAATTGTTTTCTGTCAATAGTCCTATTATTATACGTTTTCTGCACTTCAAAGAAATTAAAAAAGAAATATATTAAGTTCATATATTTTAGACCCATTAACGTTTCTTTTATATTTGTCTATCTCACAAAATCTAAATTGATCTTAATAATTTTATAAACAGCAAGTAATAATATATAACCCTCATTAGATATCATCATAATTCATAGGTAAAAAGAACACTGAACTATATTTTTTTAGCGTCACGTTGCATCCCCGCACACTGAAGGGCCAGGCAGAGGGAACCTAGTGTTGAGACACTACGTTCCCGATTGTCAGCATTGCGTGTTGAGCGGCGAAATTCAACGTCGGGCTTCTCCTTGACATATAATGGCAATATTACATATTTCATTTCCTCGAGTGCGAATCGAATTCTGAATCTGTCACGTTTACAGTCACACTATGTGCCCCCGAACCACGACTGGCCTCTCTGTCTCGGACAAAAAGAGAAGTGTCACAACACTTACAAGTATAACATATTACTTGAATCTAAAAATATGTTCCACTATATATTTCTAAGTTCAGTGAGTGGCAATATTATATTTCTGGAAGTGATTTAATGAGTCACGTTACATTTAACATGTTTGTTCTCAAGGTGGCATCCTGCGATATCATTGACATTGTATTAATATACACCAATAATACACTCAACGGGTCCACAACGTGCATCATTTTATGAGTAGATATAATAAGTCTTATTTATCATATTTTCATTAGTATGCCAATGAAAGGCAAATTAAAATTCACATATTGCAATATTTATAAATATGACGAAGATGAAGATTTTGGATCCAAATGACCTAAGAAGGGCATGAAAGACATGGAATATGGGCGGTCGATCGCAAAAGTATAATAATTTGATCATTTCTTGATGACAAATATAAGCATATCTACTACTTTATATAAAATTTAATTAGTCTTATTAATTATTTATTTACCTAGCAAAAATAATAACCCTAAATTTCTTTTCTTCAGCTTTACGTTGTATCTCGCATGTGGCAGGTTGGGCATAGGGAGCCTAGTGTACGACGATCTGCACTCTTTAGAGACATTGCGCATGAATGGCGGAACTTAACGCCGTTCTAAAAAATTATATAAAGCTACATATAAATTATCAATATTAAAACGTCAAATTCGGACGTTTGCTTCATTGTGCATCCTACCTCTGACACCAACAACCGCCCACACCAGAGTGCAACAACATTGTAATTCAATTAAACACATATATATTAGTAAACAGTGTGAAACAATGTTACATTTCGCGGGATCGACAGCTTCCATTTGGACTATATTATATTTAGTAGCTCGATTGCAATGGCTGAATATCAATATTGAAATTTCTTCATAACAACACCTAAATATTTCAAAAATTATAGGGAAAAATCTAGGAAATTAATATTAATTTACAATTTTAGAAGCAGAAAAAGGAGCTATGTTATGTATAATTTCTAGTATAGCGAGGATAACAAATGAGAACTGATAAGATTTAACTATCAGTAAATTATTGCAACACTGTGTCCAAACAAGATCGAGTAAGATTTATACTTTTTAAGAAGTATTATTCTTTCGTGAGTGAAACAGAAACACTTAAAAAACACTTCAAAATGCTTGTTTACTTTTTGTTTGATTGAGGTATAAAGTTTTAATAGAATAGTAGTCATATAATAATAGTAAGTGATTAAATGAAATAGATAATAAATAATTTACTACTGAAGCTGAACAAGAAATCATTTTCCTTTTTTTTCCTCAAACAATTGTCAATTATTTATTCCTCTTACTAAAACACTTGGAATCTCAGCCTCCACATCCAACCCCAGAAAATGATTATCAAAAACTTGCAGGGCCATAGATTGTCAGGAGTTTATTGACTTATCCAGATGGACATACACGGCCATTACAAGAAAGACAATTTTTTATAAGATTTTTTCTATTAAACTATTTCAAGGAACTAGATAAATAATTACTAAAAAGAAACACTCTTATTATATAACATTACGATGGCGTCGACAAAATTACAATTTACCGAGATACTCTTCCGAGTCGAGGTCATAGGAGTAACGTTTTTGCGTAAACGTAAGTTAGCCGCGGCCAGTGACGCACACGCGAGCCCCGACCTACTTATGTCGTCAAAAAAAATCAGCAGATGTTTAACTTTGCGATGGGATAAATCGAGTGTTGTTTCAAATAGAAATAAACTTGTCACATATTTTGATTGTATGTATAGCGGTTAGTCATATCGCATCGGGATGCCAACGGCCCGCACGCGCACCACCATCAAAGCTATAAAGGCAATCGTATTCCAGACTGAATCACGTTAAGCGCCGTCTGCAAAATGTCTCACCACTCCTCATTTATTTTCCATATTCTTATTGTTTTGATGTCCGCTCGGGGAATATTTTCAGGATTACTAATCGGGATAGGGATAGGACTTAACTGTTATGAATTTTAGTTGAGTTTTATGAATACAACGTAAACAGGGTTAAATGATAAACAAACAAGTCTTTCACTCCAAAGGGTCTATCTGATAAACGCACGTATACATGGTTATTTTAAGATCTTCAAAGAAGTTGTTACGTCGTCGGAGATATCCGTACAACAAAAGAGTTAACATTGGGAATAAATTTACAGCGGCCGTAATTTTGGATAGCGGCCGAGTGAGTGTTGCCATATGCGAATTTCATAGGTGAATCCAGGAATTGAGTTTTATATTTTTTCAAAAGAATATTTATTTTTGGATTTTTATTCATATCGATAAAAATAAAGATATACTAATTCCAAGATATCATATCAAAGCTTTCAAACGTATGTTAGTGACCTTGGGAGTCAGTTTTTTCCCGATTCTGAGGTAACTTTTATTAGCTGTTTACTACGTACGTCGCAACGACTCTGGTCATTAAATAATTAAATAAAAGTGATTCACCCGCCCGACGAAATCGTCACTCGACGCTTGATAGCCACTTGCTAAGAAAATTTGGCAATGCCTTTTGACAGCCTATTATTTTGTGTTGGTTATCGTTTGCAGGGATTGAAGGCGATTCACGTGACGGTCCTAGCGGTTAGTACGTTCTATTATAGTAGATAAGATTCTTGGAAAAAAAAAGCTTCACACCGTATCCTGCTCATACCAGGGTAGACATAGGGAGCCTTAAGAAGCTTCTCCGTTCTCCATTTTTGCCGAATTCTGAAGTTATTGGCGGCATTTTCAAAAATTATAATTATGATTTTATTGAATCCTGTAATATATTAATTGTAAAACCAAGAACTTTTTTAAAAATAATTTCCATTTTTTCCAACTTCACGTTTCATTTCGAATAGCAAGGAAAGTAGATAGACCCTGGTATCAAGAAACTTCATTCTCTACTTTCGACAATGAAAGATAAATGAGCTCCTCTCAAGCTCATTGTCGAAGGTGGATTATAGTGGATTCGACGCCGTACTATATATTGATTTTCTAGAATAGTACCTACTGTACGGTACTGTACAAAATCAATGAAGAAATAAATAAAGTAACCTATTAAATTTACTAAAAATATTAATAAAAGTATTAGTAAATACTTATAAATAGGTTGTTATATATAAAATAAATTAATAGCTAATTATATACTTCTTAGATTTTAAAGCATTACTTACTCATGAAAACGTCAACGAAGACTTGTAACTTGTTACGGTTAGGTTGCACTGTTATTGAAACTTTAACAGAACAGTCTGTTTGCGGCATCTCACCCGCCTAAATCATAGAGTATACACTTTTTTTGACAGTACACGCATTTGATCACAGTTTACCATCAGTATAACACACACAAAAAATAAGATACTTTCTTAGTTCTTACGGCTTGTAATGCCGACACTTAATTTCTCAAAAAGTTAAATATTCTAGAGAAAAAACATTAAATTCACAATCAGTTATAAGAACGTATTTAGTTTTAACAAGTTTTCAAGTGTCCGCGCGATTGCATCGCAGTGCAACGGGCGATGCGCCGGCTCGCGACGGCTGCGCGAGACTGTGCGACGACGAGCCCGTCCCATGCCTCCCCGATAACCTTAAATTAGATTAATTGTATCGAGCTGATTCACGCGTGCACGCACTATGCGTTTCTGTTGACATCCGACAAATACAAATGTGCCGGCTCGATTTAACAATAGGTGGACTTAACGTGACTAATTCTGCGTGACGTTTGCGCAACGGCGGGTGCGTCTTTTAAAAATAAAAGAAAATTAGCGAAAAAAAAACACACGTGCAACGCAAATAGACGGGATAAGTGAGTCAGACCGTTTTCTAAAAAAAAAAGTGCTTTCGCACACCCAAGATTCAAGTTCAACTGCAATAAATAAATTGGAATAATGTAAATTATACACAAACTCCTCGATTCATAAAATATAATTAATTGTTACAGCGAATAGATAGAGCGGGCAGCAAGCGAGCAGTTCTAAAGAGGCAGTTTATCTATATAAAAATCAGCACATTTGTTTATTTGAGCAACGCATAACGGCCAAGAAGCCCGCCGCGGCGGCACCCATGAAAATATTACGAGTTATTTACTTTACCGCGATGCTGCTCTTACCGCATTGACGTCCGAGGCCTGATTCAGCAGGGCACGCGTCGCAAGACACGCTAATGGGAAACACTATATGAAAATTTAACTTGATAACATCAGGTTATGAAATAAAAATATGATTTACAGTTTTATGAAAAATGAAATAGTTTTTAATATTATCTTTCCATTAACATTTTGAGTGATTTGCGTGTTCCGGAAACGACGTATAAACAGGATCCGTCAAACCATATGTGCGTACACAAACTGAAACTGACATTAACAACGCATTACTTTTGGCTCTCAAAAAAATGTAGTATATTTTGAGAAAATTAGTATTCATTTCCAATATTGGCGTATAATTTGAAAGTCTAGGAATCTATAATCTCGTAGTTTCAGGAATTCTGTGTAGCCAATCATAAAATACGTTTTAGCGAGAATATATCAAGGAACTGGCTGGTAGCAGAAGGAACCCGCGTTCGCGATCTAACAATACTTCAGTGTTGCGATCGGTCGTTGGTCCCATAGTTGGTTCCTAGAAGGTAAGCGGACACAGTCTAAAATAGACGCGCCTCTTCCGAGAACCATGAGTCACGGCGGGACCGTCCCGAGCCACATCTGGACCGAACGGCGTTCGGAATAAAACGAATTTATAAATGCACCCAAAATGTAGCGCTGTAACGTTTTCGTCTATTATGGACAAACTGTATAATGCGCACCCAAAATAGCCTCCCTTGATTCAGCGCTCAGCCAAGAAATTGAACTTGTTCATTCATTTGTATTAATAAAAGCGAAGAAAATGGGTCAGGCGAAATTTATTGGCAAAATTATATTTTTACAAGTTTTTCCTGTGTCACGAAATTAGAAAAATCGCTGGGAATAGCTGCGAACACCGGTAGCACATTTAGGTTTTTATTGTGACGGACAATATTAATGTCCAATTTTTGGCACTGAATGATGGAGGAAGTTGAAGAAAATTAAGTTAAATAGGACAGAACATGCGTGAGTAACGTATGATATTTTGCAGGGTTATTTGTTATCAAATGGCGAGCCATTACTTCAGATGTTTCGACGAATTGCCGTCTCTACGAAACTGTCTTAATAAAACGTGAGAAATAAGACAACATGGTCCCGTGTTGTCTAGCCGCTACAGACTGTATATGAATTTTAATGTGAAACTAAATGATTTTTGATAGTAATTATAATTATATTATTATAGAGCACCATCCAAATACTAAAATAGAATGAGATTGGACAAGAGAGTAGAGATAATAATGATTAGATCATTATATTAGTCAAGTTTATTATACAAAAATATTACTTTATTTTATATGCCTATTTCTCATTTATTTTGTGGAATACATGATGACAATATTTTAAAATTATGTAGAAAAATATTATAATAAAATAATTTTAGCTAATAATATAATTATTCTAAAACCACAAACAGAAACAACAACGTTGCCATATCGCATATATTTGAGTAACCGGCTAATATAAGATTTTTTATTAAGCATACAATTTACGGCCATCATAACGTGCGTATGTGATTCAGTTCTAAACGGCGTAAAATATGGCCATTACATATATATCATTTTTTTTCAGCTTCATGCTGGATTCGGCATGTAGCAGGGTAGGCAGAGGAAGCCTAGTGTTAAGTCAATCCGGTCCCCACTTTCTGTAGAATTCTGAAGGCATTAAATAAATATTTCACTTCCTCGAGTGTTAATCGAACCCACGATCTCTCGCGTTTACATTCACGCTTGCGCCCCTGCACCACGACTGGCCTCTATATATCATAAGCCATCTTATAACATACATATACATATATGAGAGGTATAAATCTTAATGCTATAATTAAACGATTACCTGGTCTTACGTAGGACAATATAGTATTGTATTGAACAATGCCAAAAAATACACGGCCATGTCATATACCATAGACGTGCCAACTAAGATACGATCTGGTTAGTCATAATGGCCACACTTGTCGATTATTTATTTATAATAACTGTTATATATTCTTTGGTATACGAATATAGAATTGTAATATGTAATTTTCGGATTATATTACAGTACGAAGGTTTATTTTATAACTACAAAATATAATTGTAAATATAATTATTATATAAATATGATAAATACATGTATGTATTTAGAAATCCTAGACGATAATTAAAATGGTTATAAACATTAAAATTATATATTTTTTAATATACCTTATATATAGTTTGCCGCCTATAGCACACTGAAGAAACCTAATAACAAGGCTTTCCGTTTGATCAAAGAGAGGCATTATGAAACAGAATTCAATACAAATGCTCTCAGATTATCTAACCTATGATTATTACAATGTACAAACAGACACTATATACAGTTAATGAAACACAAATAAATACACATCTTTCATATAGATAAAAAAGATAAAATGAATGTTAAATACGTAGCAAGTGAGTCAACGAGTCCTGGCACAGGACGTTTATATCGTTGCTCGCGCATGATGCATGGTTTAAGTATAGACTAGACTGCGTCGGTAAACATGAATTTATATAGATTACACTTTATTTGAAAAAAATAAATTAGAGTCTTATTTAAATTTTTTAAAAATTTAAATTAATTTTGATTTGCTTAGCTAATATTGGGGAAAGAGAATTTGCTTAGCTAATATTGGGGAAAGAGAAACAAAATATTCTTTAAGTTTTTATTTTAAATTAGATTTTTTAAAATTATGACTGCAAATTTACTTTAATTTGCTTAACTATTAAAATTTTTATTTACACACAAGATAAATATTCGGCAATTTTGAAAGAAACACAATATATTCTTTAAGTTTCTTTTTTATTTAAGAAAACTTTTTTAATTTAGCAATTATTATGTTAATCATATAGTATTTTCAACATAAAACGAAGATAAATATAATAAACTGGCCAACATTAAGCAATAAAACAATCACGAAAGCATTGCTCTTAATTCATAACGACGTGTAATAAAATGTTACATTTATATTTGTGAAATATGTATAATATAATTTATTATGAGGCGCCTGTTTATGGGCCATGTTTGTGTTTCTTAGAAATTTAATTAAATTTTCCAAAATAAATAGTTTATATGAAGTTATTATAAGCACTTGATACTATGAGTAGTGGTGGTGTAGTGGCACAATAATTAATATTATTTTTAAAAAAAAAATATTTATCGTAATATTCTTACAACAAATATATTTCTATTAATTATTTGTCTTCCTCTATACTTTAATATTATAAAGATGAAAACCACTGGTTTGAATAAAAAAATAAAAAAACCAAAACTGTGCAAGTCATTCCTACACCCAACTTAAGAATGGTCACGACTAGTCAACTGTACTATACTTATTTCCATATGACAAAGCGGGCAAAGTCGCAAATAAAACTAGTCAGGGTGGAATCGTCAGCTCTCCTTTTACGGGAACAGCATATTACAGAGAACCGATACCTAAAGACGTGGGATTTTTTTTCATTTCACGTTTATCCATATCTGTATTTCGTGTGATTATTCACGCACAGATACCAATAACGTAAACACTACTATTAAAGGTTAAGCAACTTTGGACTTTATCGCCAATACCTACGACTAGAATGAGGCGTGTGCGGCGATGTCCCTTTGATAGGTTAATGTGTGTGCGCGTCGTCCTTAACAAATAGCGTTTTATTTTACAATTTGTTCAGATTTTTTTTCCATTTTTCATAATTTTTAATTGTATTAGGCTTTTATAGAGTAGCTAAAACTGTGGTTTCATTTAAAATGGTGCTGACAAAAACACTGTTTACAAATGGCATGTATGACTCACCTACAGGCACGTGGAAGTCGGAACTCCGTATGTCCATGTAGTCATCAAAATTGAGTGAATCTCTCAAATCTTTAAACTCCCACACGTTCTGGAAACGGTTAAAGCTTTTATGTATTGAAAATTTACTACTTGGTGTCGAGAAATATAAAACTAACTGCTTCTCATCATGTTATTGATTTGGTAAGAAAATACTTAATGTTTTTATAAATGAAAAACATACTCAGTATTTTATTTATAAATCTATATACGTCTATAACATAAAAATTAATTCAATTTATTATCATTTAAGCGCATTTTTTTAGTTTCACGCATATAGCAGGATAGGGGCAGAGGGAACTCAGTGTGAAGATACTAAGAAACTAGAGAACTTATTTCGGAACTCAGCGCCGCAGTATGTCTTACCAGACGAGGGAAGTAATAAAAATTTACTGAGCCATTTAGATATCGGCTACAGTCAAAAGTCTAAACAAATATGACCAGCTATGACAAGGACGCAAGGGGTCACAAAATTAGGAAATTCATGTAACATATTTTATAGATAGCCACTAAACACACAAAATAAAAACAAAGCAACATCAACTTACAGGATCAACTTCAATTTGCAAAGGCGTTGTAAATCTCGCATCTACAGGCGTAACCTGACTATTGCCGTTATACTCTTTTATCGGTATCATTGGACTATTTCCCGCACTTAATCTATCACAATAATTCTGATTAAAATCCTCTTTTCTCGTCGAATTCGTCGTACTTAGTGACGCTGTTCTTGGTGACTTATCATTCTCTCTGTTCCAATACTGTTCTATATCTATGTGTCGAGGATTCATATTACCTATATTGTAATTAGCTAGAGGTGATATTCCCCTTGGGGAGGAACTTTCACTGAATATTGCTGGACTTCTTAGCACTTGCAGTGTATCTGGAGTGCTAGCTTCGCTTATATGATTGGGAGTCAAGTTGGATCTGCCTGGTTCTAAATCTCTTTTGAATTGTTGTGGTATTTTAACAGCTCTGTGTGGATCAGCGTCCATTGCTTGCGTTCTAGGTTGAGCTTCCGCCATTAGGTTTTGTAATTTGCTTACTTGGGCTTCAACGAAACTTCTAGGCCTAGGCGATATGTTAGATATGGTCTCAGGATTCCTATAAACGACAGGATTTGAAGCAGTTTCATGAGGATAATGTATGGGGTTGTGTGTTTGCACGATACTTTCTGTTTCAAAGCTATCCTGCGTGTAAGGGCCGTAATCCTCGTCCAAGTTTTCTGAGTCATCTATTTCTAGGTCGTCATAGTTGATAGGCGTATCAGCGCCAGGAAAGAACTCGCATAGTGCAGCCATTATTTCTACTACCTGGTAAATTAAATTAAAAATAATTAATTTGCCTTTAACAGTCGTCTACGGTAATTAAGTAAATTTTTGTCCGTGCGTTTGTGCGCTAATCTCAGAAATGGCTTAGCCGATTTAAACCCAGTCTTCACTATTGTATTTTAATTAACTTCTTTTAAAATTTAGTGTATGTTTTATTTCAATAGTGTATGTCTCAAAAACTGGGCGGAAAGTGATGAAAGGATTGTGATGAGATGCATTGTTAAGTTAAAAAATGTATCTAAAACATTATATAGACATAAATATAAATAAATAGTTACCTTGGCCATACTGGGTCTCTCTGCCGGTACTTTATGCCAGCATTGAGTCATCAGCTCTTCAATTGGTTCTGGACATCCTTCTATTAAATTTGGCCTCTGACCTGAAATGGATATAGCAACAAATATTTAAATTATTATTATTTATAAGATAAGAAGCCGTCATTGTGCAGAAGCAGGTTCGATTTCCACTTGAGGGATCTGGATGTTTCCAGCATACAAAGCATGGCAGGTGTTGGGTTCCTATGAATATAGTGGAAAGATAAAAAAGTAATAAGATATTCCATATTCACTTCTTAATCTTATAGTTTTAATAAAATATAAATTGATGTATTTTTTCAAAATTCCATATATGTATTTGTTGAAGGATTAAGGCTGTTAAAATTTTTACAAATAAATGTTTACTAAGCAAAAGTGTATTAAAATTATAAGTATATTTGTTTTGTTCTAATTCACATATTTATTAAATTTGTGGCAAATATTATGTTTTATTTGTATCTTTATCTTTAATATCTATATAAAAAAAATCTAAAAGGTTAAAATTCTATATATTATTATATTAAATTTAATATATTATATTTATTTACCTTTACATTTAAACAAAAACAAAACAAAACCGATTTAAGGAAGCCTCTTTAAATCAGTAACACTAAACACAAAATGACTAAATGAGTAATTAGTACATGACTATATCTTATAAATTTTAGGCATGAACCAATGTTCACATTTCCTTATAAAGATACAAATGAGTCAAAATGGTGAATCAGACATTGACAGATCATTATGTGAAGAAAATTAGTTCTGGAGAATTGAAATCTATACTAATATTATAAAGGAAAAAATTGTTTTGTTAAATGTGCTCATCTCAGTAACTACTGGTTCAGATTCAGAAATTATTATAATTATATTATATAATAATAATAGTATTGATTATGTTTAAATTATTCACATTTCTCTGCTCTGGCAGCCAAAGCACGGTGTTGAACTCAGCCACTCAAGAGGCAATGTCTCGAAAGTAGGGCAAGATACTGAGAACAGTGCCTTAACACTTTCCTTCTACTCTACTCTGCTATATGGTTAAAAGCATAAAGCTGTTTTCATTTGTTCTTCCATTAACAACTTACACATAGTGAATGTCATACAAAGCACAACTAACGAGAGTACGAGTAGATTGCTGAAATTCTGCATATAACCAGCTATATCGATAATACCTTGAATAGTATGAAAGAGAACTCTGAACACATCTTTAAATTATTTAGTTTTCATTTTAAAGTTTACACAAACTAAAATGAAGGCTACAGGAATAAGCTTTTGGGGACTTTTCCAGTCCCATTCCCGTGAACAGTCCCGTAAACATTCACAAAATCACAAAAGACCCAAAAAAATAAAAGAACAAAAAAAATATGCACTATATAACACCTTGCAAAAAATGTTATTAAATAAAATTTGAATTTAATTGCATACCCGTATGTACTGCCCACATAATTCTAAATGCAGATCCCCCTTCCTCAAATGGTTTTCTTCTAGAAAGTACTTCCCATAATATGATGCCCCATGAAAATACATCACATTTTTCTGTATATGAAGAACCTTCAAAAACCTGAAATGTTAAAACATTGTTTAAAAACTTTTACTTTCTTCACTCCATTGTTAACAATCTAACAGAAGAAAAAACTTGTACATTAGATTTTGATTAAGGAGAGAAAACACAACATGTTAAGTTTTTGTTCTCAACTCTCTGCCTAAATTTGAGACATTGCTTTTTGCATAAGTTGTGCAACTCAATACTAGAGTTTATCTTGCTACCAGAATGTGAAAAAGAAAATATTTCTTGAAAAAATTTTCTCTGAGTGAGAATCTAAATTATGACACCATTACCTGCCTCTACAGCCTCAACACTTATTATTAATCTATTATAGTTGGGAGTAGAAGTTATTTGGGATTGTTTATAAGAAAATAGTTTCCAAAATATATTACAGTAATATGTAAATCTAAAAACATAGGCACACGGATGTGACTGGCCAACGCAATAATGAACATTTAAAACTTACTACAGATTAATTAATATTGTGATTATTTATTTATTTAAGGTTTTCTAGTGGTTATTACATAGTAAGAGTTGTTCATATTATGTGAAAATATTCCATTTATGCATAACTGGTTGAAAGCAGTGTTTTCTGCGTTTGGCTTCACAACAATTATAATTAAACAATCATTTTAACAAAATAATAATAAATACAAAATTATATTAAAAAATATAGAATTTGAACATTTATATAAAAAAACATCAATACAAAACAATATTAAAAGATAACAAAAGAGACAAGAAAAATTTGGTAAAATTTTTGTTGACTAAGATGATAAATGGTTAAGAACTCTAGATTTATAAGTACTAATTGAGTAAATTATTATTTACTGATTCAAAAATTTTGTTATATAATTGGAGTATTACTGTACAATCATCAAAAAATTATTTGGTACACATAGATGAATGATTAATAAGAATTGATTAAATATTATTTAGAGGCCAATGTGTGGTAGTAGGAAAGTAATTGATTGTAAATGTGATAATTGTGGGTTTTATCCTGTCTATATAAAGTAAGGAATTGTCAAAGATGTTATGTAGATTTTAAATGAAGGTACTTATTTGCTTTGTTAAATAATAAAGTATTCAAGTGGGTAAGTTAGAATTATATATGACAAGTTTAGTTTGTGTCAGGCTACCTAGCCAATACAATATTTATTATGAACTCAAGTGTTTTATTTACGTTACATACATAATATATCCCAACTGAGAGACTAAGGGAATTTGTTACTTCACTTCCATGCTCTGTCAAGACAAAGTGAAGAAATAGAATTGAGTTCCACAACTGAATAGAAAATGTTTAAATTGGGTGGAAAACGGAGAATAAGTATGCTTCATTCTCTATTTTTTATGTTGATACATCAACACAGCATTATTTCTCTCTACTCTATCATATTATATATCTGGGATACAGTTTGAAGCTAAAAAACATTATCACCTCTGGTGCCATCCATGCCGCACTTCCTTTATTATTAGTCATATATGTTGCTTTATCAGCTGCTGTACCAAAGTCACATATTTTTAATTTTTGTCCACCAGCTACTAATAGTAAGTTTGGGGGTTTCAAGTCTCTGTGTATAAGTGGCTTTGGCTTCATTGCATGGAGGTAGGCTACACCCTGAAAATTAAATTAAAGATAATTAATACTATAACAGGATTAGGATAAGAGCTGTAAATTTATATAAATCTGATATAAAAAATATGTTATTATACTATAATTAGTATACATAATTTCTCATAACATCACTTAGAAATAAACAATAACATTTGTGTTTATTTTCATCTAATCATTTAGTTGTAAGTACTAAAACCATAGGATGTTACCGTACCTCAGCACATTGTCGAGCCCAGCTCATGGCATGAGCTGCACTGTATTTGGGCTTAGGGCGATTATGCAGCACATTGTATAATGAACCTCCTTCAGCATACTCCATAACAAGACATACTTGGGCGCCTTTCGTACATGCTCCATATAGGCTTACGATATTAGGATGACACACACGCGATAACTGTCGCACTTCGATAGCAAATTCGCGCCTCTCAGCTTCTGAATTTATGTGTTTTATCGCTACGAATTTATTCCGCCATAAGCCTTTCCAAACCACACCAAACGCTCCTTTACCTACTACCTGTTCGCAAAATAATATGATTTCAGATTTTAATCTATTATGGAAGTGGTAAACATACATATAGTAATTTAAATACCGTTAATTCCTGAATTTCATTATAGTCTATCTCCTCAACGAACGGCTGCTGAAATACAGGCGAATCTTGCACATTGGAAGCCATGGGTTCACTTAATATCACATTATCAAAATAATTAACTTAATAAATAACTATTATTAATTATATATTTAGCACCAAATTCTAAGAATAGTGATAAAAATAGGTGGTTATATCAATTTTCTGGTTATTGTTTAGCAAAGAATAGCAACTGCGACAAGGCCGCCATCTTTGAAACTGAAGAATAAATGTCACATTTAGTGTTGCCAGTGAATACCTAATTTATTTTAATAATTAATAATTTACAACTGCAAAAAGATTACTGTACTGTATATTTTATAACTCTGAAAATTACAATTATAGGTAGGTATTTTTGTCTCTAGCTTTCTTCATTCGCCATCATATGTTATACATTTTACATTTCTTCTTAATTTCCTGCTGCTGTATCTATACTTACAATAAAATCTAAGCTGATTGGTATATACATAGAAGATACATATCATAGAAACTATTACTGGCGACATTTATTAATGTAAAAGAAACAATTAAAAAGATTAAAATGTCTTTTTTCTGTGTGTGTGTGCGTTGCCCCACTCAAATCTCAGAAACGGCTTAACCGATTTAAATGCAGTTTCCAGTATTGAATTCTGGCAAACTTGGCTTAGTATTGAGTATTTATTTATTACAATCGGTTCATAAATAAAAAAGTTATATCAATTTAAATTTTCTTGTTCGGCAAAATTGCTACTTGCCAAGAATTATTTTATATGAGATTTCAAGATTTAGGATTATCCAATGTAAGTTTACCTCATATTTAGAGAACTAATCATATTAGGAAAATTTTGAAAGATGTTTTTTTACACGTTACATATAAATAAAATTGAAGACTCTGTCTGTGATTTGAAAATAACCGCATTTTTTCAAGTACATATACCTACCTATTTATACGAAACCAAAACAGAAACAATTTTAAAATATCATATTTCTATTTCTATAAAATTATTGTAATAAATAACTTGTTTTATTCTTCTTCAATTACATTAAAAGTAACAGCTGACTTTTTCGTATTTTCTTTCATTTCTTCTAGTTTGCAAAAGAGGTTGTAAGCTTCTCTACACCTGAAGGTATTGGCTGTTTCTTTCGGGGTTTCATTTCTGTGATTTTTCATATTCACATCAGCGCCTAGACTTATGAGTAAGCGAATTAATCTGCAGTTATTACTCATTGCTGCAAAGTGTAGTGCTTGTCTTTTTCCCGGAGCGCTAGGATCGTTTATAATTGCTCCCTTTTCTACAAGAAGTTTTAGAATATTTTCTTCTTCAATGGTCGGCGTACACATCATGACAAATTCTATAAAATATAAAATGAGTATTGTTGTCTGTCCGACTGTAACTTCTGAATTTAATAGTATTTTTGGCTTTTAATTTAATATAAATCTGACTTTTCGAATTCGGACTTTTGATGGTTCGAATTTCTTTAAACGTTAGCTTTTAAATAGCAGAAAGTAAAAGAATATATTATAAGAAGCTGTTCTGTCATAGGTATATCTTGTCTTATTTAATCTTTGTTTAATATCAAATAAGGTACTACGATGTAATAATATAATATAACTAACGAATAAATAATCCACTATCTAATGAATTAGTCCGGGGTAATATAGTTGCTCCGTGATCAAAGAGCAGGTTTGCAATTATTAAAGAAGGCCTGTGAAGTAAAAGAGTAATGACTTGTGAAACATTATTCATATCTGTGTCCCAATTAAAGGTAGGCAGAGGGAACCTGAGAACTTAGTGTTACGACACTCCGATATCATTAAAACGCTTCCGTTCCCCAATTTCCGCCGAATCTTGGCTGGTCAGACTAGTTTTTTAAATGAAATGGCAAATTCCATATAGCATTACCTTCTCATTAAGGAAAGTGACAATGGCGTCATTCCAACATTATCCTTTACGTTTGGGTCGACTCCAGATTCCAAAAGCAATTTAATAGCTCGAATGTTCCCAGTGCATACGCATAAATGTAATGCATTTCGACCGAGGTGATCAACTTGTTGAATGTTTGTTCTTCCTCTGAAATATTCGATTAAATAACAAAAGCGACGAAATTTATAAATATTATTATTTATAAGAGCCGGTGGAACTAAGAATGCATACTTTTTGTTAATACAGTGAATTTAACAAAACTGAACTAAATATATATAAAAAATATGCATCACGCCAGTGATTTGATTGAATGTAGATAGTAAGGGTAAAAGTACGCATTTAGTGCTGTGGCTGTCAAGATTGAGCTCGAAAGGTAAATGGTAATTAAATACAATATGTATTGTACGTCACTGTGGTTTTACCTAATATAAATTTCAAGTAATCTGTCACTTCCGAGTTCGGCCGCCACAAGAAACTCCTTGTCCTGGTGAAGAAATTCTATTGCCTCTCTTAAAGTCGAATTTAGATTATCGCTTGAGGTCTGGGATATAATAGAGCCCGTGTGGGACAATCGAGGAACAGAATCAGTGTTGGATAGAATACTTTCCCAGGATTCTTCTGAAAATTCTGTATGTAATAAAAATAAAATGTTATTAAATGGAAAGAGCATAGAAATTTAAGAATTACATCAATTTTAAATGATATAACAACAAAGTAAGTTAGTAACGGTGATTTAAAAATTATAAGCATTCCTACAAATATTATTTTTTCTTTAGGTTCACGCTGGTTCCGTATGTAGCAGAGTTGGCAGAGGGAACCTAGAGTACGAGACTCCGCTCCCCGATTTCCTGGCGGCCTACAGAATTGCCTTAAGTAGTGGAACTCAACACTGGGTTTTTCTCGTAGCCATAGTAAAGGAATTAAAATATACAATATTTATTTTCTTCAAGTGGGAATCGAACCTGATTTGGTGGGTTTACAGTCACACGCTTGTGCTCCTGCGCCACGCTTGGCTTAATATCGACATTGTTTAATTATATAATACATAAGTAATTGGTACATATTCTTATTTGTAGAAAGTATGGATGAATATGAACCCGGTTACATTTATAACAATATAATATAATACCGACTAGATTTTCTAGGTTTTGGTACTGTTATTCAGCAATGGGTGAAAAATGAGAATCGGAGCGACTTGTGAAAATATATACTTCTTTGACTATAAAAACTGTATAGGAATTAAAAATGAAGAAAAAAATGGCTTTTTTATTAATCTATTTATTCATTATGATAATAATTAATTGATATAAGTAATAAAGATTAGAGAGAAATTTAAGGGAAAATAATTTAAAGAAGTCAATTTATGTAATATTTAATACTTCGTAATTAAAAGAAAACTTTGAAACGTATTGTATGTTTAATAAAATATTTTTATAATTACTCTAGCAGCTAGCGTCTATTCTAAAATTTAGGTTAAAATTATGGTTAGGGCACAGCACCCTGCGACTCTTTGCGCGGTAAAAAAGCACGAGAGTGACCAATTGACCATAGGTTAAGAGAACCTGAGAGCCAACATGTTGGCAAAGCAAAAAAGTAAAAGCACTGAATGTTTATCCTTATTATATATTTCTTTAGCCATGGAATTGTTTGCTATTTTGGACTGGAAAATTAAGAGAACGATTCATCTTCTGGTATGGATTCCATTTTCGGTACTTTTTCAAGCATAGATGATTTATTTCTTACTATAGTCAATGTTTTTTCTGGATTAGACAGAGTATCTCTATTCTTGAGGTAAGATATAACAATGGATTCATCTTCTTCGTTTTCTTCATCAATATACATGGTATTTTCACTATTTTGATGGCGAAAAGGAGAACACGCTAAAATGTGATCTTTGCAAGAATAACGTTCGTCCAGATAAACATTTAGTTTTGTATTTCTGTCATTTATCCCTCTGAAATTTTCTTTATTTTTGTCACTCTTATCTCTGTTTATTAAAATTTCTTTGGAGCTAGCATTGGTAATACAATTTGACTCCACTATTGTCAACATTTGCTCCCTATCTATTTTTTGTGATTTTGGAAAACTTTTGCTGCTTGACGATTGCAAATTGATATCATCGAAACTGGAAAAAATGTAATCTTAAAATTTTGCACACTATCACCAAGATCAGTATTTTACAATATATGGTCCTCCTATATTATTTGTGTTTTTAATTAATTGTTCCCCTACTTTTCCTTCCCCATGTATAATTAAATTATAACTGTTAATTGAAGTAGATTGACGATCAGCTTGCAACTGCTTGTGAGCGTCCACTAAATTTAAAATATGTTCTGGTAACTCAGGTTCTTTAGTGAAATAAGTCAATATTGATGAATATAAATCTTTGATTAAGCGAGTCACAAACATTTTATAGTAGCTAAACAACCATAAAATAAACTCATACGTCGATTCCGAGGGTATTGGGCCATCTTCAGGGTTTTGTGATCTGCCACTTGTCCCAGGAGTTTCTTGAAGTGATGTATTTTCTACAGTTCTGCTTAATCTAGTATCACTTCCTTTTTTCATAATATAATTTCTAACTGTACTTTATCTTATGATATTGGTTCGATTATACTATTAGTATTTATAATATGATCATATTGACATTGACAATAATATCTATATTTATATATTATAAGAATATTTTACCCAAAGAGGTATTTTATAAGTAATAAATACTAACGGAAAATTCAGTATGAACTAACATATTTCAGAGGCTTAAACTAATTATATATTGAAAAAAATTGAATGGGATCTCTTACAAATTACAATTGATTAGAAATCATGTTTTTGAAAATAAGTTATTAATAATTAGGGCTTCGTACATAAAACTCATCAAAGGGTACAAACGGAACCCCTATATGATCACTTTCAGGATATGAAGCAGAAACTATCATTTATTTTGCTGTATTTTATATGAAATTCGCTGCGCAATCAAAACCTATAAGGTACTGACCATTGTGAACCTACAAGTAGTAGGAAGTTACAATGAAGCTAAAGGAAAAGATCCGAAAATTTAAATTGCATAGAATAAAATAATTACAAACTCAAATTTGCAGTTCATTTTATACAAAATGAGTGCAAGTGCACGCAAAGTTAAATTTGCCAATTTTTATAAGATAATCTTCACGTTGACCTACAATCCTTATATTGATACGAAAGCGGGCAAGTCCGATTAGGATTTAACCAGTTTTATTTCTAATTATCTTAAGAATCAAAAACGTGCACGTGCGCACGTTCATTTGCTTTAAGTGTTGGGTATTAAATTTATCATGCGATATAAGAAATTACTTATATAATAAAGTCAACATTATTCATAACAGATATATTTATATGGATGGACCGACGACCTGAAGAAGGTTGCTGGCTTCGACTGGATGCGGAAGGCGGAGGATCGGGAGCTTTGGCGGACCCTGGGAGAGGCCTATGTCCAGCAGTGGACCCGAAAAGGCTGATTTGATTGATTGATTGATATTTATATATTTTTGTTGGTCCTCTTATGCACAATAATATTATCAAATATTACCTACGACGATAAATATGGATTTTCTAAATAGGATTTTGATGATTTACATTATTTTTTCGATAAGATAACAGATTAATAACGTGTAATATATATACTAATGTAGATAATCGCACCTAAAATAGTCTCTTTTATGTATTAAGTGGGTACTTACTATTATTAAGCTGTGTTACACATCTAGTAATATCTCTCTCTCTCTCTCTCTCTCTCTCTCTCTACAATTTCACGCAGTGTTCCGTATATGGCAGACAGGGTAGACAGAGGAAACCTGGGATAAAGTATTTATATTTATTTGAAATAGATAGATATGTACTGTATATACGTAGCTTCATGTTGTTTTCATTCTCGTACTCATTTCATTCAAGTGCGTAGGTATTCGCCATATAATCGATACTCACATAAGATTTAAAACGATAAAATTGAAATTATGTATTTGTGATATTCAAATTAAAATGACGATATCATACATCTAGTTCACAGCAGAACTGGCTCAAAAAGGTAGGTGATAGTGAAAAGACGTAAATAAATTTTAGAAAATGTTACCCCTTGTTTGTTAAAGAATAACAAATTGTGTCACCAAGTCAAGTACTACTTGAGGGGTGGAAAACTTCTCTTTATTGGCGTAGTGATATGTATGGAAGTCTGCCTTCCAGCCTGCCTGCCTGCCTTTGAACTTATAGATGACAATTGAGAAGAACAAAATTTCGGCAAAATGTGTCACATACTGTTATCATATCACATATGTTAACCATCACAGAGAGTAGCGCCAAAATAATGGACAAAAAAAAATTGCCGCCCCCCAAAAAAGCCTACTAAGCCTGCTTTTTCTTTTTTTATTCTATTAACTTATCTTTATTGTTAATCAAAAGTTCTTATCTTCTGTTATCACAAAATAATTGCAATTGCTTTCCGTAAGTATTATTTTTAGAATGGTATGCAAGTAGTAATAATAACCAAATATTTACCTATAAATAATCGATTACTACGTCATTTCTCTATTTACATGTTTTTTATTTTAATTTTGAATCATTTAATTACAAAAATATAAAAAATATAATATAGGGTAAAAATTAAACAACATTTGTAAGATAATGCTAATTTAATACATCAAGTTATACCATTTACACATAAATCTAATTCTAGGCATTTTGCGCAATAAAATGTGAAGTTTTACTTCAATAATAAGTATGTTATGTTATATGTAATTTTGTAGAAATATTTATTTAAAAACAAATAAACTAATACTTATATTTATATATGAGTTAAGAATTTCGCTATGAAAAATCATAATAAAGATATGCAGTTAACAGAGGTAGTATAAATACAAAATTTGTAACTAGAGACTGATTGAAATTACATATAGAATTTCTATTTTATTAGGCCATGTTACATAGAATTTGTATACTATGTTTACTAAAACTATTAATTTTCTATGTTCTAAGGTATGCGAAATATAT
>HE671472.1:78020-89018 GCA_000313835.2 Heliconius melpomene melpomene
TATTCGGAGTGGGTTCCGCATTGCTCAGGATGAAGACCGCGAAGACCGCGGTGAGCGATGTAAATAACATATTTCCGGAATTATAATAAATGTAATATTTTTTTATGTTTTATTAGCAGTATTGTCGACGGTGTGAGGAGCACTCTCGGAGGACAAGTGCCGTATACCGGGGCCGACTGGAGAGGAGAGCGAGGCTCCTGTCGATACGCCCGCGACATGCGCAGTGGACACCGCAGGGTTGTATTAAGGGTACTGTATAAGCAAATATTTAATTTCAATAGCGTTTTTTCATAGTAATTCCCTAAAAAAATTAAATTACCTAAAATCTTAATAGTGATTTAACATAAAATTACCCTTATAGATATTTAGTAAGGCCTAAAAAAATATTATTAAATTTATAATTCCAAGATCGTAGTACGGCCCTGGTTGCTCGGATTCAATGACGTCCATATCTTCAGAGCTAGCAGGCGCACCATAAATATACCAGATACCTACATCTTATTGTTTGGTAGACGAGAGAGGCAGCACTTGGCGTCGACATTTATTAATTACGCTACATTAAGCAGAATAGCGAACCTACTTAACATTTCTTCTTACTATAATAATAAATTAATCTTTCCTATATAAATAAGAATGAAAATCCTAAATTGTTTATGCTCATATTGATAAAGTTGCCAAGATATTGTTTAATAACTTTATATAACACTAGCGATCCACACGCGGCTTCGCCCGCTTAAATTTACCGTTTTATTATAGCGATATTATACATAATCTTTGCATAAACTATAGTTTGTGTTCATCTAAATCCGTTTAGTAGATTTTGCGTGAAATTGGAACAAACATGCATAGTAACAAGCTTTCACGTTTATAAGATTATATGAATTAATATGATATTTATTGCTGATTTAATAATAAGATTAGATGCGATTACATATCGCCGTTTTTAAACAACGATTGTGCTTATTTCAATTTTGATTTGGTGAATAAAAACATGCTATTGATGCACAAATATAGAGAATGAAATTAAAAAGAAATAAAAGTCAAATGATAGGTGTTTATCAAACTATAATATACAATTTGAATAGGCATTGAGGATATCTAGTTATACCTTTATATTTGAATGTAAACCCAATGATCGTGGGTTCGATTATCACTGCCTGGATATTTTTTTTAGATTCACGTTTTACAGCAGGGTAAGCAGAGGGAACCTAGTGTTAAGGCACTCCGCACTCCACTTTCCGCCGAATTCTGGAGGTCTTAATATTGAGTGGCCGAATTCAACGCCAAGCCTGCATTGACATTAAAGCGAAGAAATTAAAATATTAAGTATTACATTTCCTCAAGCGAATCTACAACCTATCGTGTTTACAATCCCTTGCACGACTGCCATCATCCTGACCTACTATATAGGAATCTAAAATTTTCTTTTCACTTAAATATAAATATTCTAATAATTATAAAGTGCGAGTTTTAGATTTCCAGACTAGGCGAACGAAGCATAAATCTATGGTTAGATTTTTTTAAAAAGATCGAAGAAAGAAAGAAAGAAGAAGAAGACCGAATAAATAATCTTATATAACGATTCGCAAAACGCTTCATACGTTCATCATACCTACATATAAAGGTATACAATAAGTTAACAAGGGTCATCTTCTCGCCACTTCCAATTCAATTCACATACAAAAGCCAACTCGCCCAATAGAATGTTCCCGCCAGCGACATCCTGCTATCAGGTGATACCATTTCGAATATTGACATGTTTTATTATTTCCTTTTAGCTAATTTGGATGTCTTTATTAGGGACATAACGTATCCCCTACAGCATGGTAGGTAGAGGGAACCTAGTATTAAGATTCCGTTTTCCATTCACCGCCGAATTCTGGAGGTATTGTGTTAAGTGGTGGAACTCAACGCCGCGCTTTGCCTTCTTATTAGAACGAACAAAATGAAAATGTTAATAAATAAGAATTAATTTCACTGAACGGGAATCGAACCCACAACCGTTGCGTTTACAGTCAAATAGTTGTACTACTGCGCCACAACGGCGTCTAGTAGGTAATATAACGGCCATAATTAAATAGGAAAAGTAAACATTTTATCTTTTACACTTGATTCTTTCTGCATACCATATTAAAGGCTTGACGATAACGAAATATTCTTACCTTACTACGGTATAATTTACAATTTTAGCATTTTTTTTTATTGTAAAATTAATTATAATTTGTATCAAAACATTGAAATCCAATTCAGGCTAGTCGTAGAGGCACAAAGTGTAACTTTAAAAGCGACAGGCTGTGTGTTCGATTCCCACCCGAGAAAATGAAATATAGAACATTTTAATTTCTTCGCCCCGGTGTCGAGATAAAGTGCGGTGTTAGTTCCGTCACTCAACGCGTTCAGATTTTCAATTCAGACTGCAAGTTAAAGAGAACATTTATAGTTCCATTTGAAATTAATTAATCTCAGAAGCAAGCAACTACATATTATATTAGTTTTATTTATAAAACCTAATTATATTAATCAGTTATAATTCAACATTATTTTGCTAAGTTTACAAATATTTATTATAAAAATTTTGTATTTTTTATAACAAAATAAAATATACAACAATAATTAATACTATGACAGATTGACAAAGGAAAAAAAAAACATGTTTTTAAATATTTTTATTGTAATCAAGATTTTATAATACAATACTAAGTATCACTTTTTCTTACTTTTTCTATTCCCTTTCTTTTTGCTAGTCTTGTATTTCTTTTTATGATGTTCATTGTCAGAACTAGAGGAAGAGCTACTAGTATCTGAGCTACTTGAACTTGATGTGGTAGAGTCGCTACTTGTGCTCGATGTGGAATATCTTTTTTTCTTCTTTCTTGATTTCTTCTTTTTTCTATCACTTTCGCTTGATGAGCTAGATTCGCTGCTAGAACTATTATCTGAAGAACTATCAGAAGATGATGTAGATTGTCTTAGTTTTTTCTTCCTCTTACTAGTTTTACTTAATTTTTTTTTCTCTGTTTTACTTTCTTTCTTATTAACACTTTTTTCCCTTTTTCTTTTAAGGGTAGGTGATGGTGTCTTTGGTTCTTCTATATGTTCATCTTTCCTGCTTTGATGTCTTGATTCTTTACTTCTTTGACTGTCACACTTTTTATGACTAATCTTGTTTTCATCTAATTGTGCTTTTTGGCTAGTATTTGTATATTTTTCATGTCTCCTATTGGAATTTTGTTTATGCTCAGACGACACATGATTATTGGAATGTGCAGGAGAGGCATCTTTCCTATTTCTTATTGGAGAATATTTTGATCTATCATATCTAGAATTGTGTCTATCATGTTGTGAAGAACTACCATTTTCAGTACGTTTTTTATTGTCCCTGGAATGTTCTTCTCTCAACCTCTTTTGTCCATGTCTATCATAAGAATCAACTTGCCTTGATCTGCTTCTTTCTCTTTGCTCTGCTCTTTTATAATCATCATGTCTTTTAGATGTTTCACGCCTTTGTTCTTTATCCCTTTCATTCCTGTAATCTCGTGACCTGTTACTAGAATGATTATCGTATTTATGTCTGTCATCCCTCCTCTGTTTTTTATCTGTATCATCAGTTTTAAAGTTTGAATGCTTAGAATCATCATCAAAATACTGTACACCTCTTCCTTTTCCCAGCCATCTCATTTTAGATACTGATTGAGAAAAGTCAACATGAATACGCCTATCATCTATTAAGACATTGTCCATCTTGAAATAAGCATCTTCACACGACTTCTTATTCTCAAATTCTATGAATGCATATTGTAAAGAGTTTGCAGTCTTTTTATCTCTTATTACTTCACAACTTACTATTTTACCAAATCTGCTAAAAATAATTTCCAGATCCTCATCACTTGTAACAGGATTAAGTTTACATACAAATAAAACATTTTCAGGGGGAGCAATTTCAGCATCGGGCAGATCGCCAACAATTTCTAAAATTGTAGCACGAGCTTTTGCTTCCTTTTCCTCTATCATTTCTTGAATTTCTGCTGCAGATTTACCTTGTGTCTCATCGATTTCTTCATCGGGGGCGATGCGTCCACCTTTTAAGCGCTCTGGATTTGGAGATGGGGATCTAGATGGAGCTCGTAATCCTTGTGGATCACTGAAAGGGTCTTCTAAAACTACAGTATGTGTAATTCTTACATCTCTGTATGGACGATGGTTGTCATCGCATATGACTTCATTTAACTTTGTCAATACTTCTTGGCCTTCGGTAACTTCTCCTATGACACAGTGAGTTCCATCTAGGGAATCAAGATCTGGGGCAAGGGTTATAAAAAATTGAGACCCTACCATCATATCATCGGTACAAACCATTGACAATAACCCTGCATCTGTATGCCGGATTTTAGGCATTTTCTCCCCTGAAAAGAATCTTTTGTCTGGTCCTTCCAAAATTCCCCATATTGATTGTCCGCCTGAGCCTTCTCCCGTAGGATCTCCTGTTTGTGCAATAAATCCGCTACGTATTGTGTGAAATAAATTAAAATTATAGTATTTCATTTTGCATAGCTTCAAGAAGTTTAAACATGTTACAGGTCGTTGATCTAAATACAAATCAACAGTTATGTCTCCAAGAGTGGTTTCAATTACAACCGACATTTTTATTATTTATAATTTTGAAAACTCAGTATATATCATCTCATTTTAATATTGTAAAAATTAACTTTTGTACTATTTACATGATGCATAAGCTAGCTTCTAGAATTGACACATCATAATAACCTATAAACTGTACTTTTGAGTTTTGACAATTAATTATGAATTGTTTGTAGCGCATAAATGCACAGATTATACAACACACATTTTACAACTTATTACACCTTTTAAGTTTCTATTTAGTAATATAAAAATATCAAATACAGTATGAGAACGTTACTAAATTAATAAATTTAAAATTATAAATCTTAAGAAAATAATATTTGATTTTTATTTTCCCCACAAGCTAGTGTATTGCTAGGCCATCTATCGAAGAACTCTTTAACCTTGTACAATATTCTTGCTTTATTTTATTGTTGTTTTTAAGTTCGTGTCAAAGATGGCGTTGGATAATATTTTGTATAAAAGGCTTTTCAGCATAATTGGAAATTTTCTTGAAAGGCTTTTTTTTTCTTATTATTTTGAGATGATATTTGCATAAAATTTGTCAGAGGAAGGTTCCTTAAATCTTAGTTATTAAAATTATATTTTTTTAAATTTACGATATTAAAAAAAGGAAAATCTCCTGTAAGAGAAAGGCTACCGACATTGCACGAAGAATTACTCAGCTGTTAAGAATTAAGTGGCAGTCGACGGGATAAATAGCGAGGAGAACCGATGGCCGCTGGAGCGGAAAGGAGCCAAACGATACTCAGTGAGCAGACTGACGATCTATTCCAGGTACCGGGAAGCCGCTGGATGCAGGCAGCGCAGAATCGATGCGTGGAGATCCTTGGGGCAGATCTATGTCCAACAGTAGGTGGAAAGGCTCATATATGATGATGAATATTTAAAGCTATAAATAGAAATAAATAATCACTACCAAATGTTCACAAACATGTCTTCTTATAGTAATTTGGAAATCAATAAAAATATAGTAACAATCTTATTAAAATGCTTGCATGTAGGTACTTTTATTTATTTTCTGAGTAGCTTATAAATTGAACTTAAAATTTTTCAATATCAAGGTGTCGGTCGCAGCCTATGCAATTGGCTATATACTCACGTTTCTAGAAAATCTAATAAAGGCCGTTTCGTTCACCCTCCTTCCGCTCTCACCCCTAATAAAGTGAGTATTGAAAATTTACCAACCATTCTTCGAGGGATATAAGGTTAGCCTAGCATAAATGGCGATCGCACCTAAAATGAATATGTTCTGGAAACCTGTACCTTTTGCGTTTACTTTAAGGTTAATTTTTTTTTGTCTTTTAGAGAAGATGGTTTCAATTTTTTGTTTTGTATTCAAAAAGGTTACATTCTGAAATAACGTTTTTTAATATAAAATTGTTATTTTTTTTATTATAACACAGAAAACAGCATATGGGAATGATACTTATTATTAGATACTTATTTATTTTTAAGATAAGCTTTAAAATACGTCATCAATATTATAAAAATCTCATTTTTCAATCGTGACTAAAGCTTAATATAAAAAAGATATTTTCGTTGCCACGAGGAAATGAAGTATTTAATATACCTTTCTTCGCTCTGATATCGAAACGGCTCAACACGCTATGTCTACAGAATTCGGCGGAAAATGGGAAACAGAATTTCTTAACGCTACGTTCCCTCTACTTACCCTGCTCAGACTGGGAAGAAAGACATTTATTACAGTATTAACAGAGTGAAAAAAAAACAAACCTAGCCATATAACCACTAACTCAGCTACGACCGTGTTCAGGCAACGCCGTCACAATATAAACATCATAGCAATCACCAAAGTAAATGTTTACCCGAATCTGCTCCACCGCTGCAGTTTACACGCGATTATAACACACTTTTAGTTTACAACCAAATAGTTTTATTTTTATCTATTTTTTTGTAGGTTTTCTGTTTCTAAGAGTGACAGAGACCAGTGTTACAAGAAAGTCCATCTTTACACAAAGCGGGTAGGCAGAGGAAGCCTGGGAACATAGTGTTAAAACACGTCGTTCCCGTTAAGGATACTTCCATTGCCTACTTTCCGTCGAATTCTTTACGTGTTGAGTGATGGAGCTCAAGCTCGCGCTTTGCCTGTTTACGAAGATAGAGGAAATGAAAATATTAAATACTTTATTTTCTCAAGTGGGAATCGAACCCACAATATTTCACGTTTAGAGTAGCACGCTTGTGTCCATACGCCAGGATTGGTATCGATGAAATTTATTTCAAATTTTAAAACGTGAACATTTTAGGGAAATGTATATTAACAGTAATATTTTGATTATCGTTTCAAAATAAACCGAAATGTCAAATGTTATATGGAACATAGAGCATTTCTCTAATGTCCACGTAAATCCTATAAATTAATATTATAAATTAAACTGTTGCGTTTATTTTGTAGTAGTTATTAGTAGTTTCTGAATTATTGGTGGAGTACTAGAACCATGAGGCCCTGCGCCAGGGTCAAAAGCGTGCGACTGTAAACGCCACAGGTTCGATTCCCATTCGAAGTAATCAAATATTTAATATTTTCATTGCCTTGCTCTGGTCTGCAGGGAACCTCTGTAGAACTTGCATATGTATCTATGTATAGCTTCAAATTTTGGTGGATTGTCGAGAACTGTGTGTCTTGACCCTACTTTCTCCGTGTTTACCTGCTCTGGGATAAAGGAAATAAGAAAAAAACTTAGAAGACGTTATTATAACAACACTTTCTAGACAAGTGATGAGAGATCTACATGAAAAAGCAATCAAATTGCAAACAGCGTCAAACCGACGCAAAAAATAACTCGAAATGTATTTTTAAGGAGCAGAGGCTGGCGGGGGTGATGTCTGTATTTCCATATAAATGTTGCATAATTTAAAGAGACGATTTTGATGTGCCTCTCGCTTCATAGAGTCTGTGTTTTATACGTTTCATTAATCTTTGTGAATCTATGTAGATAGTAAAATTTTACAGTTGTTCTAAAAATCCGTTATAATATGAATTTGTTGAGGGCATAGTGGCGCAGGGGCACATGCGTGGGATTGTAAGCGATACGAGTGGGTTCGATTCTAACTCGGGGGATAGGATTATTATTAGTTTGTTTAAAAATGTATTTTAAACTATATATCTATGTGTATATATAGCTGTGTATATTTTATATAAATTATTATAACAATATTGTAATGGTTTAATTTACATTAATTAATATTTTATTTAGAAACTGTCTTAATAGCGTATTTAATTACCAGATATTTGCTGCAAATTTTTAAAAGTGATATAGGATCAAAAATGTTAATAGCTGTTTACTAGCGAAACTTAGATTAGTAAGATTTAATTCAGACTTTTGTTTAATCTAGATCGCAATATGTATGTCGGTGTCTAGAGAATGTAATGTAATTTGTCATACATGGCAGTTGCTGTTCTTAATGTACTTAACTATTAAAAAAATACTTAAATTTGACAACTTTTTATATTTTTATATAGCAGAAAATATTTTATCATTACATATAAATATTATAATTTCACACAAACCAGACTAAAAAGCAATAAAGGACGTATGAAGCCCCACACTTTAGATTTAATCTGTTGAAACTAAGCCGTAAAACGTCGCCGATAAAATGAGAACAGAAGAGTGCAAAAATCTCCTTGTCTTATCGCCACCGAGCAAGATTACACATAAAAATGTTAAATGATCCCGAACGAGTATTGAAAAAATTCGGGGGGAAATGGCGGGAGAAATTGGCCCGCTCCTCCACGATACAAATTTTATGTTTGCGAATTGTGATATACTTAATTGTTGTTGTCGGTTTTGTTAGTTCCATTTTATTATTTACTTTTTAGATATTTCCATGTTTATTGGGGAATGGAGTGTCTTAACACGAGGATCTCTCTGCCTACCCTGCTGTGTACGGGATACAGCGTGTAGCTGATAGATATATCCATGCGGGTTAAATATGAGTGTATATATAACTGTGATATGAGTGCATTATTGATTATAATTAGAGAGTTAAATGGAATATGGACAAAAGTCTCTTCTTCAAAGTATCTACTATTAAATTCATATTTCTAAATTTAGCTCCATACCATTTTAATAGGTATTATTTTTAGAATATTTTTTATGCTGTTTTCTGCTTTAATGCCATAAGCTGGTATTGAATGTTTAGATGTTCTAAATAATGGTATACCTACTTCCACCAATTTATCTACTCTGAGGCATTATAAACATAGATAGATAGATAGATATATTTAATAGAATGAAATGGAGATTAATGTCTTTTTAGAAAGTAGAAGCAAAATATCTACATCCCGCTTTATCACTTATACGAATTGATACCATTGTTTTCTGAAAAATTATGTTTAAATTATCTAAAATAGGAATCATATTATTTTAAAATTACGTTATATAAATGGACTTGTATACTGCAATAGACTCTATAGTTTAACAGGCAATATCCGCCTGATTGTTATGTCGACGTAAGCGACATGACCAATTTCTTTGAGCAAAGTCAAATCTAAATACGAATATTATATGTACCTATGTCTGTATGTTTTTTAATATTCTCGCATTCTTTAAATATCGCTGTGTTAATTTACGGGTTCATCATTGGTTAAAGTCACGTAAAAAGTATAGAACCCCTCGAAGGGCATGTATGAAGAGGTTGATGACGGTGGACGAGGCGAAAGAGGTATGTAGGGACCGTAGTGTTTGGCTCTCCGTTCTCTCTGACTACCCCGCTAGGGATACAGCGTGAAGTAAGTATCATTGGCTAAAAGTAGTTTGGCGTTGGATTCATCCATCATAGAGATAATAATAAAAAAGCTTAGCACTTACTCGTATATTATGAACTATATCAGTTTCTTCTTCTTCTGTGTCAATGTTTGGAAAATTTAGATCATATTTTACCAGTATTTAGCCACGTTGACTGCGGTATCTGTAGCCTTCGTCAAGTCGTTATATGAAAAGGTGAATGGACATTTGGGGCAGTCTTTAGAGACTGAAAATGAGAATACTCAGTCGTAATGTACTGTAAAAGCGACAGATTGTGGGTTCGATTCCAATTCGTGGTGATAAAATATTTAATCTTTTCATTTCCTTGCTGAAACTAATCAAGCTGAAATTAATATCTATTCAACACTTATAATATACTAGCGGACGCGTACTGCTTCGCATGCTTATTTGCACCTTTAGGGGTGAATTCTTATAAACCATGAAACACGTCTTCAATTAAATATTTTTAAGTCTTAATTTCAAATCTTATTAAAATCAGTGGCGATTTAAAGATTTTTCCATACAAACTTTCAACCCCTTATTTACACCCCTAGGGGATGAATTTAAATAAACCACGAAATATGTGTTCAATTAAATATTTTTAAAAGTCTAAATTTAAAATTTTATAAAAATCGATGGCGATTTAAAGATTTATCCATATAAATTTTCAACCCCTTATTGGCACCCTTACGGAGTAAATTCTAAAAAACCGTGAAACACGTCTTCAATTAAATATCTTTAAGAGTCTGAATTTTCAATTTTATAAAAATCGGTGCCTATTTAAATTATTTTCCATACAAACTTTCCACCCCTATTTCACCCCTTTAGAGTAAAAATTTTTCAATATCCCTTCTTAGTGGATGTCCAGATTACGAAAGTAAACATCTGTCCAAATTTCATGTTTCTACCATCAACGGTTACGGCTGTGCGTGCGTCTTACCTCAGTCAGTGAGGACAAGTCCTTTTATATATATAGATAATAACCTATCTACAAATGTTGATTATTTCCGTGAATTTATAATTATAAAAGTTACAAAGGGAGAAGTTACAATAAAAATAAAGAAAAACATTCAAACACTGAAAAATAGATATTTCGTAGAAATAAAAATAGGAAATATATAATATATTATATTTTTAACAAAAATTGAATATTTTACGTTCAAACACTTTCCATACATATAAAAAAACAAATCTAAACAAAAATATTGCATAATAATATTTCAGAAAAATAACAGCGGTTGGTACATTTACTACGCGGGTGCGTTGTTCATGACACCTCTCGCTTGTCGTCTTCCAAAATCTAATCTCGTTTAATACTGAATATTGTAAAGCACCCTCCACAGCACCCCGTATATTTATAATGGCCATGTGATTGTATTTCCTACACCTATTATTGTACTAACAATCATATTTTGCTTAGAATGAAATTATACAGGATGTTCGTATATGTTTTTTAGTTGAAGTCGTCGTGGAACAGCGTTGACGCGTTTGATGCGACGGTTCTGGGTTCGATTTCACTCTGGCAAAAGAGTCATTCAAAATGTTTTGTATATTGGGAGGTACGTGGGGAACGGAGTGTTTCAAT
>HE671472.1:89118-102962 GCA_000313835.2 Heliconius melpomene melpomene
ACAACACCGTGAACACCGTCTGTTTCTGGCCAGATATGGAGCCACGAGCTGTCAAAATGGAGTGGGAAAAAAGGCGGGAATGTGGCACCGCTTTATGTGTAGCTCGTCATTGCGCTGAAACGAGAAGCCTGGTATAGTTTGACGCGAGCGAGCGAGACGTCGAACGCAACGTGGTTTATAAGAAAACCCAAGACGTTGGGCGTGTTTGGTGATGGGCGGGTTGATGGTGGTGGTGGTGTGCCTGTGTGGTGTACGTACGTGCGGCGTGCGGTCCCAGGTGTGGGTGAGGCTGGTGTGGGCAGAGAGGTTTCCCTTTGTCCACGATACGACGGCTTGAGGCTTCACTTATTAAACGTCCGCACTTAAATTTTACGATGATATAAATTTTCATTGTTGGCTTTCTGAAGGCGCTAAAGGATCTTTGCGTTTTCATAACACTAGTAGGTACACGGCTGTATGGTTCAAGTGTTATCGTATATTTACTTCACATTAACTTTTTAATTTTTCACTGCTTTTACTGTTTTTTAAGTACCATGTAGAAATTTGTACTTATTTTCTATCTTCATATCATGATTTTTTTATATTATTATCTTTCACTTTATAATAAAATAAGATCGAGACCGTAAAATAAAAATCAATTGAACTTTTCTCAATATTTCTAACGCCAATATTAATAAGATATTTTTCTCTTAATTTTTAGCAATTTTAAATTTATATTTTTTTAAGAATTTATAACAACAATTCTTTGTCTACCAGCAGATAACTCTCATATTACTTTTTATTATATAGAAACAAGTGTACCTACATAGAAGTAATAAAATATATGGACATTTATTAATATTTCTTATATGATGTTTCAAAATTTGGGTGCAAAAATCGTCCTAGAGGCGCAGGTTCAAGTCACTTTAATTTTTTTTATATTTTTCTACCCTCAATGTGGAAGAAAATATTAAAAACATTTATTAATTAACACAGAATAATAGAAAAATTATAAAACAAAATTTTCAAAACTCATATCAAATTAAAATTGTTTCAATTATTTTCAATTAATTAATTAAATAGCATTTTAACTAATCTAATATAATTTTGTTATTTTATTTAGAATGGAATCATAATAGGCAGGAGGACGAATATTTTATTTATATAGAATTGTTATTAACTTTGCACGTAGGTGTACAAAATCTAGAAAAATATAGTTTCGTACTGTGACATTTTCTACCTAAATAGAGTTAATATAAAGACAAAATATTAATTCAAAGTATTTATTTGGCCAGTCGTGACGCAGGGTACATACGTGTGATTGTAAACGCGACGGGTTGTGGGTTCTATCTCCAGTCGAGGAAATGAAATATTTAATATTTCCATTTCTTGGTCTGCTGTTGATGTAAAACGCGGTGTTGAGTTCAGCTGCTTAACACGCAATGCCTCCAGAATTCGGCGGATAATGAGGAGCGGACTAGGCACACTAGGCTCCCTCTAGGCATACTCGTATAGCAATATGTACCTACTAGGTACCTACAGCTGAAGCTGTTTTTTAATTTTTTTTTCTAGTTATTTATGTTGTTACATATTTTTATACTCAAAAAATATTAAAATAATATAAAAAATAAGTAAAAAAAAAAAACTAAATTTCCCACATTATCCATTGACCCCACAGCATGTTATGCACATAGTGTACTTACGAGTGACTCTCAACGTAACTATCTCTTTTAATACTTATTTGTACACGCACACATACAGAGCCTACCCCCCGTGTAGCGACACAGCGCATCTGTGTGGGTGGACTTCTTTCCTCGCCCCTGTGTGCGGGCGAATTTCTTTCGAGACGTAGTAATAAGGGGACCGTTTCTTTCCCGCTAAGGTTTTAATGTCGACCACGTTTCGGTGGCGAGCGCGCGCCTCTCGCGGTTACTTCGAAACTTTTTTTTTTCTGTGTGTTCGGACTCAAGTGCAGTGATAGTGCCAAAATGATATGAGACTTTTTTTAAAAACTTTATAAAAAAAATTGTCTTGAAATTCTAAGTAAGTTAATTTTCTTGTTAAATAATAATAGTTGGATAACGTTGGAAATATATGTGTATGTATATAAATTTAATTAATGAAAAGTTAGCGCGAGTCCGCAAACTTGGGCGGGCGGAGATGCGTGTTGTTTTCTCTAACCGCAGGTTCATTAGCCTCGCGCACACTACGCCGCGATTAAATCTGCGATAGGCACATATTGTGATAGCATCGAGAAGCTCTCTTCAACCAGATTAATTAAAGTTTCGTTTGTTTTAGTAACTGTTATTATAATAACTATAGTTATATTTTTGGAAAGGTATTAGGTTTGTGTAATATATTTTTGAAGAGAGCATTATTTCTTTTAATAAAACCTAAATATAACCCGTTTGTACAGTTTTCTATTTAAACTTTCTTTTGTGAAATTAATAATTACCTGTAGTTCTGAAACGTAATAATAAGAAATATAAGAATATAAACAAAGAATAACAGTTATCATATATTCTTATTAAAAATGAAGGCAAATCATTTTAGCGGATAGCTTAATAAAAATATCTTTATGACTTTTCAGTAATAGGTAAAGATAAATAATTCTAATTTTTGTTTAATTTTGTACCAAAGTTTTTCTCGTTTAAAACGTAGCGCTTTTATTTTTTATATTAGTAAGGTATAATATACAATAGTTAAGTAAAAATTAAATAATTATATTATATCTTTAGAGAGAGAATAATAATTATGTTTTCATACTACAGAAAACTACTATAAGTTATTTGTCTTCAAAACCGAACAGAACTTTACAGGACACGTATGTAAAAAAATTAGGGTATATCCGTTAAATATATATAACTGTCCCAATTATTCCACACGTCAAAAACTCGTGAAAATTAATTCCACCATATTACTTCGGCGTCATTATTCGTTAACCTTGGCGAGGTTGTTAAAAAGTAAGTGCGAACTCCCATTAGACGCTCCCCTAACTTCCACCTGCACCTCGTAATTGTCGTTTAACTCATGCCACTTTGTGACAACTTTTTGACAATGATGACACATTATTATATGAGTATGTATTTTGAATTTCTGTAAATTATTTTAATATCTACATGAAAAAATTTAAAATATAAAGAGAATTACACTTACATTTATTTTGCGATTATTAAATTGATTGATAGGATTTAAAAAAAACACGATTCGGAAATAAATACAATGGAAAAAAATCCTATGTAAGCAAAAAGAAAACCTTTTCACGTTTCTTTATTAAGATATTAAAAAAATCTACCATTAATTCGTGTATCATTAAAATAAATTATATATTGTGAAAAATGTAGTTCTACTACATATTAGTGTATATCACTACCAAGCTAATTTGTCGTACTAATAAGATTTATTATTCGCATTTTTACGATACAAGCTTATGTTAAGGGAATTGTTTACAAATGGAAAATATAAATAATATTTTTTTGGTATCTAAAAAGACGATATTTTCATTTATAAAATAGTTTTGTTTTAATATTGAACGAAAATAAATAAAACACTGTATTAAAAATATGGCTTTATAAAATAAATAAAAAATAGTTATAGCTTAGCTTTTGTGTTGGACATTTAGCAATATTATTCTTAAAACCTCGGATCCTCTTCATCCACTTCTACGCTTTGCAATCAATTAAATTACTTACTTAAATTACTAGACATATTTATTTATATATTTATCGTTTCAAAATAACAAAACAAGTCTATACATATAAAATCTATTAAGAGCTTTAAGTGTTATACTAATTTCATCTTCTTATTGAAATACACGTCAAATAACTTTGCGTTGGGCTGGGAACTCATTAATTCTTGTTAATTCCGGGGGAGTGGGTGGCAATGTTTGCAAGCAGCTTGTTGTTTTCGTTACTCTTCGCCCTTTCGATCGTCTTAGAATATTTGAAATGCTGTATAGATTGTTATGTAGATATAAAACAAAATATATTATAATAAGGTATTTGATTTTTGCGATTAATAGACTTTAGTCCATAGAAATTAGACTACTCATCAGTGAATGTACCCATGACCACGGTCTTCTAAACTTTGGGTTTCCAAAAATGTATAATGTGAAATATACCCCATATATCACATTTACATACATCAATGATTAGACTCCTAGCTCTATAATTAGGCTCAGAATAGTTAACATAAATAAACTATTTTAATATATATAAAAAATATAAAAATCTCCTATGAAAACCAAATCATCGCTAAACAAATGTGATGACTTCTAGACCGGTATTGATAGTTTTTAAATAGATAAAAAGGAAAAACATTTATTTATCTAGTCCACAAATTTGGGTTCCTAAAAGGAATCTACAAATCTTCTAAAACAGAATATAAGATTGCATTAAGAAAACACATATTCCCTTCCATATATTACTCCAGTAAGGTTTTTAATACGTGACGATGCTCGCATTCCGTACGATTTTTAAGTACTTGATTGTGTGACGTTGTTTATTGTCACCAATATTGCAAGGGGCCCCTTTGTTTTATACGTAAAAATGTATTTTATGTTTACTTATACGGCATTATTAAAATTTAGGGGAGGCACATTTGTTTTTTATTGGGGCACTCTTTTTTTGTATATGTGTCATTAATAATTTTTGGATTTAAGCGTTTTAAATGGCACTCTCTGACTAGTGGTTCTAGATGATAATGGTTACTATTCTCTCTAAGTTATTGTTTGGAGACCATTTATGATTTTTAAGAATATTCTAGAAGGCATATTTTCTGGCAAATTCTGGAGGAGTTTGGTACTGAATGGCAAAACTTAAGGTCGCGGTTTGACTTCTTATTTAAAACTCACTAATTACAAAATGGAAACATAATCGTTAAGCTTTGTCAAGCACGTTCCTTCTTTGACACAATCACGCCAAGAAAATGTAAAATTAAAAAAAGGAAAGTTTTTAACTTTTAACAATTTTCCTTTTTCGTCTCATCTGCGCTCACAATTGGGCCCATCAGGAACATCTATTACCAGCCCCATGCATATAACATTTCTACACGAAGGGAATCAATACGAGCACAAATTCCTGAGGGTGTCCCAAGAGACCTTTCGGACATGGATAATGATCGTCTAGCGACGGTTACAAATAGGTTAGCAAATGTAATATCCGCCCGGACCCTGCGTGAGATATTCAAATAGGCTAAGACGCTCTCGGACATCCTGATTTCAGGGCTTTGTTGACTTTCCATTTTGGTCCATCTTTCCTTAGTTATTTGAGTTCCATGGGAAATTTCATAATGTGATAGCCAATTTATAGAAGACGGAGACAGAAACTGTTGGGATTTTTCGTTTTCTCTATTATAAATTATGTTTATCTATATATATATAAAAGGAGATGTGACGGATGTTTATTTTCATAATACATCATAATACAATCACTAAGAAGGGATTTTGAAAAATATTAACCCAGACGGGGTGATAAAGAGGTTGTAAGTTTGTGTGGAAGAATCTTTAAATCGCCACCGATCCCCCCCTAAACTGAAAATTATTTCATAAACATACTTAATAAATATTCGTATAGGTCAAGCGGGCGAAGCTGCCCAGGTCGGCTAGTTGAAGCTAAACAAAAAAACAAAACACAGGATATGTTCTAAATTGTAATTGAAGATTTTAAAATCTCTCACTCAAAAAGTAATATCGGACAATAGAGAGCAAAACAGAAATGGATGTAATGTATCTTTACCCCATTTCCCGGTTGCTTTGTGGAAGGGTGCAGGGCCGGGTAACGAGCACCACTTGGCCCCTACATGCTTTATTATTTACGGCCTTCGCCCCATGCTACGTTTTTAAGCTAAGATTTTATTGGTGCCCTATTCATGAGCTAAATCCACTGTGAATCTCGGCGTTACATGCTACAGTGGTTTTGTTTTCGTAATTTTAGGGCGTTTTGTAATTCTATTTGGTTTATAACGAAAATATTTTTATTTTTGCCTAAAAACTAGGGAGTAATTAAAAAATGAAATATTGTTTTTATAATATTATTTATGTTCATCAATAGTAGATTTCTTTTCAAACTAGTGGTTCTTAAATTATAGAAAAAATTGTGCTTATTAAATTAATTCCTTCCAGAATTAAAATGGGGATTGGAGTGTCTGAACACTAGGTTCCCAGATTCCCTCTGCCTATCCAGCTATATGCGGGTTTTAGCTTAAAGCTAACAACAAAAAATTGTTCTATTTAATCAATATCTACGATTAATCTAAGAACACATTAAATCAATTGCCAAAAAACACAAACAACCCAAACCCGGTATTATTGACAAAAATATTACAAGCCTTTATTGAGCGGGAATCAGGGTAAACACGGGTAAAGGCAGTAAAAAGACATGGTAAGAGTTCACCCTTGTAGAAATTAAGTTTAACATCCCGATCGACATATCGCGTTTCGCAAACATCTAACAGTCTATACCCTATGAAGGGGAGTACGTGGCGTATGTAAGATACATTTTATAGTAATTGGCTGACTGGTTCGCATAGAATTTCTATTTTACCTGCTCATGATGATGGAATTGGAGGGTTGTGTGTTTAACATGTGTTGGGTCAGTCAGTGTGCCCAGATTTGTTTTATTAATATAATAATATAAAATTATAATACCTATGTTTAAATGTAAAGTAATAGCTTTAATAAGTGTGTAAGAGTATAAAGAAATAATCTACATTTTCTTATAAATTAATATAACGATACTATAGGGTACAAATTTCCCTATAAAATTATATAGTTTTGAGGAGAGTATAATTGATTAGGGCTTCTAAAAGATCAAAGGGGTTGTTACAGAAATGTCTTGTAACTTCACACGGGGGCTAACCGAGCGTGCATATCGGGGATATTTTTTTATTCGAAGCTATCTTTATAACTCAATAAAAAGCTTATAATATTTTGAAGGAATATTTTTTTTTCATTTAATTACAGTATCTATAAATTTTGAAATAAAAAAATAACAATTATTTTACTGTGCCTTCGAAAGTTTTGCTATCATTCTACCAATTTTATATATTGGTCATATTTGAAGGTTCCATTCCATTACAAAAAAATCAAAAGAAAAAAAAACATGTTAAAGAAATTTAAATATCATTTTTAAAATGTTCTTTACACAAAATAGTGTATATAAAAATAGAAATACTTTATTTCATACAGTTGATTTGGTCCGGATGTTCTCACCCTCGCTCTGATTGTGCGTGCTACGCTCGCTTTGTAGCTTTGATGCTACGACTGCCAATATACCGTAGCCGCGTAGCGACTTGCGTCTTTGTGATCTGATAGTATTTTTGAGTTTTGACTCCTATTTTAATATATTTCTAATATTTATCAATTTAGTAGTTGAGACCTTCGTGGTCCAGGGGCACAAGGGTGTGACTGTAACGTGACGGTTGTGGGTTCAATCCTCACTCAGGGGAATAAATTATTATTTATTATTTTTTCCATTTCTTCCTAAGTGCGGGACGGAGTGTCTTTACACTAGGTTCCCTCTACCTAAACTGTTATGTGCGGGATTGAGCGTGAAGCGAATAAAAAAATCATAATATAGTGCACTAATCTAATATTTATTTTATTATTCAGAAAAAATTTTGAAGATTCTGTGCTGTAAAAATAGTACAAATATATAAATTTAAAATGTTTTTTTGTTATTTTCGAGACTTATTTATCCTTTAAAATTATGTTTTTTTTTCAGATAAAAGAAATATGGCGAACTTTATTAAGAAAATAAGTGCGGGATTCGCCAGCTGTGCATCCGAGTGTAACATCCGTCGATGTCCACGCGTAGCTATGTGACGGATATTGTGAACTGTTCTTGACTTTTTTATTTCTTAAGCTATATGTCATATATGTATACGAATATAATCTGTGTATTTGAATGTTTTTAATCTGTGGATGATGCATCTATCGAGTGAAGTGAGTTCTACTACAAACGGGCTAGGGCATGAAGCGCCTTCCTCAAGTTATGGCAACGCGTTGCCGAGTCAGCCTTTAACAGCTGAACTTCTTGCAGAGAGGACTTTGGAAGGTCTTCTTGCTGATCACCCTGGCGAGCTGGTTAAAACCGGTAGTCCGCATGTGGTAAGTTGTTATTTATTTAGTTCTCCAAAAGAATCGGCCCATATAAAAAAAGTTCCGTTTTTCTGAATGAAGTGGTTAATGTTTATCAAAAACTCGAATTTTATTAAGTAAAACAATATTTTTAGATAATTTTATGTTTCACACATAAAAATTTCTATGTATTTCTATCTCAGGTATGCACAGTACTGCCACCACACTGGCGGTCAAACAAGACTCTACCAGTCGCGTTCAAAGTGGTCGCCCTCGGTGACGTCGGCGACGGCACCTTAGTCACGGTGAGAGCAGGCAACGATGAGAACTGCTCCGCTGAACTTAGAAACTGCACAGCAGTTATGAAGAACCAAGTCGCCAAGTTCAATGATTTGAGGTTCGTCGGAAGAAGTGGTAGAGGTAAGTCGATTAATTATTTTTAAATTAATTTTTACATTTTCAGCATTGAGTGAGAAACAGAGAAATTTATCATATTTATTCTGAGTAGATTTTGAACCGCTATGGTGTAGAGGAACAACGTTTAGCTGAAACGCGACGGTAGTGGGTTTGATTTTGGGGAATAAGTTGTCCCCATTTCCCCACTCTGGTAAGAACACAAACCCTTTGTGGTGTTTTGGTTACTTTGAGCTTGCATAGGGAATGGAGTGTCTTAACATTAGGTTCTCTCAGTTAAAAAACTATTCTACTTATATGTGTAATTATATTCCTACTGCTCTATTACATTATTTTATTCACATAATTAAATTAGAAACTATTTAATTGTATAAAGGACAACACACAACACAGCCACTTAAGTAGTTTATATAAAGTAATTGTGTTTCAATGGTCAGAAACACCTCAAGTGTTAGACGACGCTATATCGACTTATGCGGAAGGCGATTGACCGGGTTATTTTGCTTAAGAATTACTTACATTGGGAATAATTTACATATTATATTCATAACGTTTTAACTTATATTTAAAATATAAATAACAATATTAATAAATAGTGATAATGCGGCGTTGAGTACCGCCACTCAACCCGTAATGGCTCCAGAATTGCGTGGAAAAGTGGGGGGAGGGAAGGGGGGGGTCAAAGTGTCTTAGCAATAGGCTCCTTTTGCCTACCCTGTTACCTGCTAAATACAGCGTAAAGCTGAAAACAGATAATATTTATTTTTTTGGTGATTTGTATGTTTCTTGCTTAATGGTGGTTATTTTTACTAACTATAGAGACATAGACTTTAATGAGCTCTAATTTAAAATTATAATAAAGTCATCTTTCTTCTATAGAAATTACTCACAAATCCATACAGTTATTTACGATACAATCTTTCTCATCCCCTACAAAAAGTCCATACACAAAACACATTCAATATTTCATGGGTTTAGTTCAAAACATATATCTGAATGTTTACGATAATGCAGACGTCTACTCATAAAAAAAGCGCCCTCCCCTGAGTGCGTACTCAAAACAAAGCAGCGCCTCTTGCTTTTGAATATTTCAACAGGTCTTCTCTTTGTTGAATATTAAGTCAATGGGGGTAATTGATCTGTTAAGACTACTACATTAAAGATAACAGTGTTGCCATAAATTTTAATGTTGAAAGGCCATTGCGTATATTATATTTATATTTAAATGTTGCTAGCTATTAGTTTTTTTGCATTTCCAAATCAAGCTATTCATGGAATAAATTTGATTTTCCATTTTTTTTTATTAAATAGATTTCAGAGAATCAAATTCTGGTTCTATCTAATAAAAGAAAAAATACACGGCAGAATAGAAACAGGCAGAAGAAACATAGTATTAAGATGCTCCGTTCCCCAATTTTCCACTGAACTCTGACGGCATTGCGTTTTGAATGGCGACAGAGCGAAGCAATTAAAATATTAATAAATAACAATTTATTCCCTCGAGTGGTGAACGAACCCCCAACCGTCGCGCCTCTTTTCCCCTGCGCCACGAAAGGCCCCAATTTTTTTACTTGTTTAAGGAAATAATAAATTCAGTGGAAAGTGGGAAAGAACTGAAATAGATAAATGCTCATTATTTTTTAATATTACTTAAAAGTAGTTAATACTTATTTACTCTAGTGTGTGTGTAAAGTGACGCCAGCGTGACATCAACTACTAACTGTTATATGTGTGTGTGATAGACCAGAACTAATCGCCAGTTTAACTTAATACGCACTTAGGTTTAACCGACTTAAGTCTAGTACTTAGACGGACGTCGCACTTATGGAACTTCGCAATTACGGATCTTCTTACCGAATGAAAACGATACTCGGTGTTTAACCCTTTGTTGGTTTGCAAAACCACATTCTTGTAAGACGGTGTTCGTTGTATTGGACATATTAATTGATTATGTAATCGATTTTAAATTTATATTCATGGGCGTGAGAATAGGCTCTGTGGTACGTGCCCACCCCAGAATATTCCGTTCCTTTCCGACATTCCGTTCCTTAAGACACTTCCGATCTCCACTTTTCGTTGAATAGGAATATTAAATATTTGATTTGTTCAAGTGGAAATCGAACCTATAACCTGTCGTGTTTCAGTATGTCAGTATACATAACTAATATTATGAGCATTCACAAAATTTCACAAGTTGTCAACAAGTAGACAAGTTATTAGCATATGCGCGAACAGATACAAAGGGGGGGCACCGCGGAACTATTCCCATCCAATATTCAAACAAACAGAGGCACATAAAACTTATATGTTTAGGGGTCGAATGGAACATCAAACTGTAAACTCCGTCTCATATTCAAATAGGGGGTTAACGAAGTGAAATAAGGGAAGGAATTCAGTGAAGGAAACTTGCAAGTTTTACCTCCATTTCTCATATTTTCTGGCTGTACTTTGATTTATTTAGTTTTTAAATTTATGAATATTAATACGCTTTTATTAGGTCAAGTTGTAACTAAGTAACTATATAATAAAATCTAAGAATTTTTATATCATCATGAAAATTGCCAATTTTATAATTAAATTAGATTAATACAATATTATGGTACTTTAGAGTTGGTGTGATGATGGAATTGGAAGATGGCTGATGGAAATCTTGGACTGTTCCGTAGTAAACATATCGAATTTGTGCCCATTCCATTTGTCTTATCAATTGTTGAAAAACAGCGTGATTTTAGTTTTTTAACCTACTAATTCATTATAAGTAGGTTATATTTACTGTTGCAAAATATCTTTAATTTTAGTTGTACGCGCATTTCAGACGAAAAATTCTTCCTAAAGTAGGGCACGTAACCAATGGAAAACCAAAACGAATTTCCTTAGTCTAAACCAAACAGGGGTGACTCATTAACATTTCCTTAAACAAACAAAAGCTTTTGGCCAGCGAGTGCACAAAAAACCAATATAGCTAAACGGGAAAGTGGAAAAGAAGTTAAGAGGTGTCTATTTGTCACGTTCCTTCCTGAATAACGTTCTGCTTTCCAATTAAGGGTGAGCGTTCTCTTTGTTTATCTTAAATGCGAGAAAATCTCACTCAAATTATCGAGCAAAGGACCAAGGGGAGATCGGCCGTTGTTTCGACCCAGTATAAAAAGTAGCGTAATGCTGACGGACGCGACGGGGTGCGGGGAATTTTTAATAAGCGAAAAATTTAATGAGGATCCCGTAGATTTTTTTTGTCGGTTTTAGCGTGTCAGCTTTATTTAGAAACTAAGAGATCTTTGCTATTTTTAGGAGATTTTTATATTTTAAAAGATATATTTTTTACTTAATTCCAACCAATGGATTCTTAATTGCCTCGTATACTCTCAATTTACTATCTACAATGTGGCAGCTAAATCGATAAAAAAAAATATATTTTTCATATTCCTGACGACACGTAGATCCGTAGTCTTGGTGTCTAAAATTAACGATATCGATGGAATTCTAATTTTAGTTATCTTTAATTTTAGATATCTCGACCAAATATTTCTTAATAATGATTTAAGTGAAGCAAATTTAAGTTTATTGTTAGATTTTGATAACTATCACAAAGGATATAAATATACTAAATCTATAATTCGTTGACTTAAATTGCTGTTTGTCCTAAGACTAGCTTTTATAAGTGTAATAATTTAAGTATTCCTAATTTTTTATTTTTATTTTCCAAATTATAATTGACCATAATATTCATAAAAAAACTAATGAATATATCGCAGATTTGCTTTTTAAAATAAATTATTTAATTTGTACAAAAAGCACCCGTTTCGTCCTTATTATGTCTCCCTCGCAATAAGGGAACAATTTACTGCGTCAGTAGTCAAGGACATCTGCTAATCGATTGATTGAAATTCCTTCGAACCGTCGACTTAAAATATTTAGAGTATGGTATGGTATGGTGTATGTTTAGAAATGTACTTAAGTATAAATATTTAAACATCCAATACCTATGGTGTTATGTTGAAATATTTCTCAAATTTTCTTTAAAAAATGTAAACAAATAATGGAAATGCATATAATACTTTACATAATTCATAAAAAATTACATATATGTCTAGTTTAGTGACATAATATAATCCGGAGAATCCAGGGAACCTAGTTTAAGACTCATTGTTCCCCAATTTTTGAGAAATTGTGTGTTGAATGGCGATACTCATCGCCGTGATTGGTCTACGAGAAGCTACGAAGATCTCAATAATCAAATATAATTTTGTTAAGCAAATTATTAGGAGGTACGAAAGCACCTTTTAAAAAGCTTTAAATATATGTGTATGTATTATCGGAATTGTATTACAATTTCGAAAATCGATTTGTATTCTCTCCTATATGAAATAAATGTCAAAATTCGTATTTCTTGTACATGTTCGAATAGTATAAACATATAGGATAGAATTTAGCAGGTTTACTTTCTATTAAATATAGTATAATAACAAATATGATAGGATTCAACGATAACAACGATAGTTTTAAACAACTACGTCCATGTTACGCCATAACAGAGCTTATTAATTAAGATTCGGATTCTTAACTCATAAGGAAAAACGTTCACTTGACTTGAATTATATACGTATATACTCTCAGTAAGATGGATAAAAGAAAGTGACAATATTTTGTGTCTAATTTCTCTGTTAGTGTCATTTCTGGTGAGGAGATTTTACTTCACTTCAAAATAAAAAAATATTTATTAATAAATTATCCTAACGTTATCATTTCGTCAAATATTTCAATTAACATTATGGTGATAACTTCTGTAATATATTTCCATTCTGCCTTATCTACTTATTTATCATCAGAAAAAGAAATCTAACTCAAAATAATAGGTTACCTAGCAGGCATCTAAGCTTAAAACTTGACTATTGTTTCAGCATTCTACAAGAGGCTTGTTAGTCAAACATCGTTGGTGACGACACAATACGCTAACCCTGGGGTGGAATATTATTTTTGTATGGCAACGTGAAAAGATCTCCACCTCACCTTTCGCCATTAACTCGAGATCCCCTTTGATGCACTGCCTGGTTACCCTAACGTCTAATGGTTTTAAATTTGCCTTGTTATTATGGTATGCGGCGTGCTATTTGAGATATGAATTAGCTGATATATTTTAAAATTACGCTTTATTAAGTAATATAAAAGTAATTTCATGAAAAACTGTCTTTTATGAAATTACTTTTGTATTACCTAACTTCATTCTGTGAATTGCCTAAAAGTTCAGTTCAGTTGTCCAGTTCCAGTTTTAACATAAAATGTTGGATACACTTTCCCCATCCTAAGAGACCTTAATAATATCCTTAAATGTTATATGCACAATTATTCTTTAGGCTATTTCGCCGTAATTAAGAAA
>HE671472.1:104668-124196 GCA_000313835.2 Heliconius melpomene melpomene
CATTGGGGAACGGGAGTGGTGAACATTTGAGGGTCTCGAAGTAATATTGACCGCTCGGCTTGAGGTGCGTCGGGGGAGGTTTTTTAATTGTACACGCTTTTGACTTCACTCTTGTTCTTTTGAGACGCTTCAATAAACTCAAATTTTACGGTGTCTCGCTTGTAGACGTTCGTACTTTTATTACCTACTGGGGGTTCGTTGTTTGTTCTATTTATGCTGAAATCATAAATTTTCTTATTTAACATAACTTAACAAGAAATATAAAAAAATCTGGTCTATACAAATATGACAAAGGTAACGTTGACTACCCACCTGAGGGTATACTTCCCGCAGCCAATTCGCTAATGTCCCTAAACCTAACCTATCGGTGGGCATTACGTACGAGTATTTTATATCCAAATTGCTTCACTCTAAGCTGAAAATCCCCAGTAAGCCATGAAACCGAGATCAAAGGAGCTTCCCATCACGATTGTGGCTCATTTTTTATTTAGCCGCCGTAGAACTCTTATCTTAACGCCCCCTACTTTATGACGTTATAAAGCTGATTTTTAATCTAACTGTACGGGAAAATTGCATTTTCTATTGTATTTCAATCTCTGTTTTTTTTTGTTTTTTTTTTATATAAGGTAATTGTGTTTTTGCATGTAGATTTTTAATGATTTTCGGTTTTTATAACAATAAACTACTATGTATTCAAAGTTCATGGAGACTAGAAATTGCTGAAAAAGTTTTATGCAATGAAGACATGTTACTTTTTACTTGGTTTAGGTTTTTAATTTAAAGATCTGTATTTTTTTTATAAAAATAATAATTATTAGTAATTTTTGAATCCTTAATCTATAGATAATATTTATGAATTTCTTTTATTTGTATTATCTTGACGAAAGTGCTGATGCGAATTAGCAACATTCGTAACAACTCGTACATAAAAGCGCTAGTGAAACAACTTTATAAAAACTAAATTTATTTCCAAATACCCTCTACAATTTTCACCATAAAGTCCAAAATAAAAAAAAAATAAACACGCTAATATCCAAATATTGAATACACCCACCATATATTTGCTTAAAACATATTCGATTTCCCGCTATTGTATGTAACACGCAAACATACATATTTTTATGAAGAGCAGAGAGTGGCGCCCCTCGGGATCAATATCCGCAGTTTATGAAGTGTCGCACGTGCAGCCTGCAATATGTCCGCCGGGGAGATGGAAGTCTTTTTATGAATAACTTCGATGATTTATTAAGTGTACGCGTTACGCGTTTCTCCTTGCGCTTTTTTTTTGATTCTTTTTTAAGTGGGAAATCTATTTTTTTTGTATGGAATAACAAATTGAAAAAACTTATAAAAGTTGACACACTGAAGTAATGTAATAATTTTTTTTCGGCGATATACATATAAATTTTCACCTTTTTTCATTTTTTTCCTTCATTTATATAGTAAACGTACAGCCACACTTAGCAAATGTCATAACTGTAGGTTCCGGGGAAGTATTCTATATGTTTTGATTACGTGGTAAATTTTGGATAAAAAGCAGCAAAAACGATACAGAAATGCTAATATCTTCAGAATACTTTCTACGTTCCAAGGCACACCAGTCTTGAATATTTATATTAATTTCAGCCGGATACCTTCACGAGATCTCGAGATAAATCGAGAGAGATCTTGACAGACGAAAAGACGGACAATAAAGTAATCCTATAAGGGTTCCGTTTTATCCTTTTGAGATACAGAACCCTAAGTGACGCGTCACACACACACACATATATGTGTACTAACGTATTTAGTAAGTTTTCAAAGAACACATATATTAATAATTACTAGGGAGTAAGTTATATCAGTGCGTATAACAACGCGAAAGGCACGTTTACGTACGCCAAGGAACCGAAAGGAACTTGTTTCAGCTTTTGGCTCTCATCCAGATGTAATGCTAACTTTTGTTTGTCATAGCAGCTTGCCAATTTCTTTTTCATTCACAGTGAATTGGTACACCCAAATTCACCTCGTAAGTGACAGTTTAGTCAAAGTCAAGGAAGTATTTAGAAATGTGGGTATTTCGTTATTAAAATTGAAATATAAGACCTGTGGAAATAGAATATTCTAGAATTATTGCTTATATATCAACTTATAACATAATATTATAATCTATATCATTTTTAAATTATTGAGACCAGTCGTGGCACAGGGGCAGAAGGTTCTGAGGTTGTGTGTTCGATCCCCACTTAAGAAAATTAAATATTTATGTAAATTTATATTTTTATTTCTTCGCTCTGGCACCAAGGCAAAAGTCCGGCGTCAAGTTTCGCCACTCAACACGCCATTGCTTCGAAAAATTGCAGCGGAAAATGAGGAACAGAGTTTTTAACACTAGATTCCCTCTGCTTACCCTCATTTTTGAATTAATAACATTTAAACATACAAACCCATAACCAATAAGCCAAATCCGAATCAACCATGAATAGTATGTAATTACCGCAAACTTTACGTGCTAAATGAATGGCATAGCCAGTATCTGTTTACCGCTTATGAAGCCTAGATTGCGACCATGAATTTCACCAGAATCACCATTAGGTATGTGTCGATATGGCAGCGATTGTTCAAACGCTTGCCGCCGTGTTTGCGGCTGTTCTGCGGTGGATGTGTTACGATGGCAATTCCACTGCGTCAATGTTCCCGTTCCCTATACTTATTGCCTTAATTTTAGGAACATAATTCATGTGGTGGTCTACATTACTGCTTGTGTACTATTTGTGTTGTTTTCGGCTGGTTTGGAGCGGCAATGGATGTTCAATAGGTTTGAGGGTTAGTCAACATTATGTTGATGTCGTTTGTAGTTTCTAAACACTTGTTAAGTGATAGGATACCACCGCATCGGCTGGGTTTCGTATAGATTGTGTTCTGATGATACAAGAGTTGGTTTTGGTGAATCGTTTATATGGTTGTTTTAGAGGACGTTGTGGCTCAGCTGTTAACATTACGGTTGTAGGTTCTATTACTACTTAGGAATTCATTATTTCCATTTCCTTGGTATGGTAATAAAATAAGGCCCAGTGTTGAGATCCACCTTTCAACACGTAATGTGTCGAAAATTAAGCAGAACGTGAAGAATGGAGTGTCTTAGCACTAGGTCCCATTTAGATACTCACGGGCTGTTTAATTTAATTTTAATCGTTTCATGTGTAAAATTGTCATTTTCCCTATTTCTAAAGCGACATTGACATTAAAATTCATATAAAAATATTATGAATTATAAACTATTACTTAATAAAGTTATTTTAGGAAGTCATTATAATTATATACTAGCTTAGTGAAAATAATATTAGCATTAGCATTACAGACGTGCGTAAATTTCTATCCTATTATTTGATGTAAATTTAAAAGGAACACAGCGAATGCCAGCACGTTCGTAGCTGTGACAATTTGCCACAAATCTCAACAGACGCTCCCGAATTCTTGATTTTCTCTTAAAATAATTTAGATATTTTTATGCAGTAACATGGAATTTTATTTTATTATAAAATTGTATATAGAATAAATAAATGCTTAATTTTATTACCAGAGCGAAAAAAAAATTTTTGTAATTGAAACCAATTGGAAATCAAACCCCCCAACCTTCATATTTACATTCAGACGCCCTCGCGCCACGACTGGCATCAAAATTTATATTGTTTTGTTATTTAAATTAACATAAATAGTTTACGTAAGTTTATTTTAAATAAAAACACTTTTTTAACTTTTATTATCATTAACAGGTAAATCGTTTACATTAACGATAATGTTAGCAACGTCCCCGCCTCAAGTCGCAACTTATCAAAAGGCGATAAAGGTGACCGTGGACGGACCCAGGGAGCCAAGGTCTAAGACGAGACACCACGGCTTCCATCCCTTCCATTTTGGACCAAGATTCGCTCCAGATCCACTGATGGGTTCACTACCGTTTAAATTATCAGGTAAGTGTTGTTTTTACTTAAAAATTGTAAGCTAAAATACTATTTGTTATTGTTGTTAGGATTTTTTATAACATATATTTTCTTTTAATTTTTTTTTTGAGACCGTCTTGAATAATGGTACAGCGAGTGAATGCGCAATGAGTGACAGAACTCAACACCGTCTTTGCCTCATCATAGCAGATACTATGCAGATGGGAATAGAACCCACATCTGTCATTTTTACAGTCAAACGTAACGCCACTACGCCACGAGGTCAAATACAACATATGAAAATGATATAACGATAAATAGTTAATATCTGAGGGCTCGCGAGAGTCGAATTCTGTTGGATATTAAATTGTCACCGACCTCTGTCACTCGCCCGACGCCTCAAAAGGGGACGTTTGACCCGAAAGTTGGACGCCGCTATTAATTATCCACTTCCTTAACCCTCTTTTGACACCTGTAAGAAACAGACGTTGTAAATAATTTTTGTTTAGTGATTTGTTTGGGTTTGGATTTTGTTAATAATATTAATAGTTACGTTTCTTGTTGAATATAATCATCGTAGGCAATCCTCCAAATAAGAAAGGAGATCCTAGTGTGAAGACACTCCGTTCTCTGTCCGCCCGAATTCGAGATAGGACGTGCCGTGTGATGAAATTTATGTATGAGCTTCGTTCTCACTTGAATAGGGAAACGTCAAAAATCATTCTCTCAAGTGGTAATAGAACCCAAAAACCTTAATGTAACACTAAGGTCAGATGACAGAGGAACAACATTGCACTACGATGGCGGCATTGCAATAGCTTAAAAAGTTATTATGTTAAACTTAAATATAGAAGCTAGTCATGGCTCAGGGCTACAAAGTGTGCTTCAAAATCAACTGGTTATAGGTTCGATGCCACTCCAGGAAATGAAATATTTATTTAAATTTATATTATCATTTCTTCGCTTTGGTGTCGAGGCAGAGCGCGGCGTTAAGTTTCGCCATTCAATACGCAATGCCTCCAAAATTCTGCGGAAAGTGGGGGACGGAGTGTCTTAACACTATTTTTAAAAATATAAATTCAATTGAATATGACTAAAAGATTACATAATTTCGTGTGTACATGGAAGAATGCAAATCTGGAATATAACTATATTGCCCCTAAAATAATATTAAATATTTAAAATCTAAAATCGAAGTAATCATTATTAGGGATCCGTATCATTTTGAACTCCATTCGTCGCCTAGCGTCCACGTTGCCTAGCATTCCCCTTTTCGCACCTTATATATAAATTTATTAGGCTCTTACCAAGTACCTATCTATAGTTAAAATGAGAATATCAAACTGTTTTAATTTAGTAGCAAAGCAAGCTTTTAATCGATTTATAATAAATTATTGTATTAATAATTTACTTGGTATTTATAGTTATTAGCACTTAAAACATTATTTTAGTTTAAACTTTTACCATAAATAAATCATTATTTATACTATAACTACTCTAGTACTCTATTTTTTATTATTCTGGAAGCATGGCGCGATGAGTGGCGGAACTTAACGCCATTTTTTGACTGGACACCAGACCGTAGAAAGTGGAAGTTTTGAGTTTTTAATTTCCTCGAGTGGGTGTCGAACCTACAATCTGTCACTTTAACGTGCCCCTGTGCGACTGGTCTCGAGTCAGCTATTGCTAGACGTTTTATTATAGTACTAAAATAAATTATTTCATTTAAAATATTATTGGAAGGAAGGTTTTATCTATAAAATTTTAATAGATACAACTAGCATCTTCTCTTGAGATTATCTAAACAATTATCTATACTATAGGTACATAAATAACACAACCTTAAATCAAATTACTAAATACCCATATATCTATATAAATATAAATAATCAACAAAATTTACTTGAAATTTCTACACGCAAGACTAAACTTTCCTTAACAGAATCTATAGGTGTGGGGTGTTGTCACCTTCATTGTATCGAATAGTGGAAGCTACGCAGAAACCTCGTTAGGGCGGGCGTCAGAGGCCCTTAACTCAATTATACACCTTACTCTTACGTAGTACGCAAAGATGGAAGTATTATATGGCATAGGCTAAAGTTTGTTTAGAATTTAATTTTGTTTCATATACTAATATTTGGAAAATTTGTTTAGAAAACTAGATTGCTATGTTTTAAAGTTTCAGAATAATTTTTATTTTTTGCTTAAGCTGGATACTCGAAATTAATTTTAAACCTAGTTTTTAACTATATTTTAGTATCTATAGTATATATATTATAGACAAAAAATACATACTTTTGAAATTGATTTTAATTGATTAATTAATTGATTTAATTTTATAGGCTAGCAACATTTTAAATTACAAATAGCATAGCAAGTTTCAAATTTCACATATTTTTTGATCATGTCATAACCAACCAACAATAGTCTCTCAGGGCAAATGTACCAAGGAATTTGAAATTAAACGTAGTGTTTTTTACTATTTTATTTTATAGTGATACAGTGTTTATATAATAATGTATAGTGATATTTTGAAACATGCAGATAAATATGCCGCTGCCCTGCACCAATAACCCTTCCGAAATCATGATAAATTATCCACACTCACGTTTACGCACGAAGTTCTGTCTTGACAGGGAGTTACGAAAACATAATACAGTATTTAATTAATTACTGATATTATATAGTAAGTTTATTCTGAAATTATATATATGTATATGTATATATTATAAATATGTATATGTTGTTTTTTTATAGAAATTAAATGCTTAATTTTGTTATTTTTCTCTGAATATTCTATAAATTTCTACGTCAATTAATAAAAAAAATTACTTTATAATATAATCGTTAAAGTTTAAAATGTTCTCTAGCTACTATTTCATCTTTACTCCAGAAAGTTATTTAGAAAATGAATTCTAACTACACTCGAGCGAGAGACAAACAACGCTACGTTTAGTACATCCAGGAGTTCCGCGTCACATCGCCGTGTGAGCGCCACTTAAAGTCGCAGCCTTCGCATTATTAATGAGGGAGCCTTAGAGAAAATTAAATATAGCATTAGGCCCGGAAGCCCGGGATTGGAGGGGGGGGGGGAAAGGGGAAGGAAAGAGGGGCATAACCCTTCCTCCCACTGCGCGACAATGCGGGTGCATAATTACGCATTTGTAAATTTTAAATGTCCCACCCACTTCATGTAGCCTTTTGTAGCGTGATTCGCGCTTTTACCGAGCCTTTAAACGCTTTGAAATGAATTCACATGATGATGACGCGAGCTCGATTAACTCTAAATGTGAACGATTTTCGTAATATATTATTATATATCTGCTTAAAATTTTACGTGGATACTTTTAAATTACTCTATTTTCAATATTACAGTCGTATAAGTAGTCATTTAATTCGACCTTTCAATCTTTTTTATGCACTATCGCATTCGTGTATTTTTTTTTAAATTTCACTACTTTAGATACAATTTGTATGCCAATCACCAAGTAATTAACAAACTAGAAACACAAAATTAATGATAACCATATTTAATAATTAATGACAATATAAAACAAACAATCTCAACATCCAACCTTGCCATTTGACACAGAAAGGTTAATTAAGCTAAACAAAAAGGGGTAAAACAAAATCAATAGAGGCAAATTCATTAAGTGCTAAGCAGATTGAAATCCAACATGGCGGGCAAGATGGCGGCGGGTTAAGGCGCGTTGACAAAGCGGCATCGTTAGTTCGCGAGCCCTCTTATTAACCTTATGATGTACGGGAGGCATCCGTCTTGGCTAACGCTAGCATCCCATGGTTTTGCTTAAACTATGCTATAAATTGCTCTATTTTTGAGCGTCCTACGGTATATCTTGTGTGAGAAAAACTTGCAAGCTTCTAAGCTTTAGTAGTAAATGGATATTATAGTTATAAGCTTTTAAAATGGTTTACCAAAAAGCGTATTTTTTTTGTAGATTAAAATATATTAGGTATGAACATTAAATATAATCATAACGTTATTTATAAGAAGTAATTCATTATTATTGTTATAAAATAATAAAATTAAAGTATTTAAATAGTTTAAATACATGTGTAGGCCAAAATATTTTTTAATATGTCAATAGATGCCTATTGTGGCGCAGGGGCTTAAGCACGTGAATAAAGAAGCGAGAGCTTGTGGGTTCGATTCTTACTCGAGGAAACGCTCTGTTAAGGAGACAATAGCACGGCGTCGAGCTCTGCAACTCGACACGCAAGGCTCCAGAATACGGCGAAAAGTGAGAAACGGTTCTCAAGTTTGTTCTGACAACCTGCTATGTCTGCATACAGCGTGAAGCTGAAAAAAATTTCAATACATTATATAAATAATACAAATACCTAAAATATTACTATAAGTGTAATAATTATCTAATTATTATGGTATTGGAAACTGTCATTAAAATCAAATAGAGATAGAAATTATAATGGGCGATACCTTATTTAAAACGCGCGGAGCGCGTGCCAAGTTTCTGGGTTTCAGAACTGGCGAGCAGCACCGTGTGTTATTTTACACGAACCATTTGAAGCCACTTTTTACCTATTCGTAACTCAAAAATTATTCCACCTAAAGCTGCCATATTTGGCTCAAATATTTAGATCCCCTACCTGTATACGTGCATAAAATTTCATAAACACAGCTCAAACAGTTATTTAGATAATGACGTCCAAAAATCGTAAATTTTTAGGGGGGTGACTGACCTATAGACCTTAATGTTAACCAAGTTCCAGATGATCTAGAATGGTGAAATTTAGCATCCGGTTAAGTAATTGGGTGTATGTCAAGGGAAAAATCCGAAACTAGTATTTTTTCAAATATTTTCTTATAATTTTTCAATAAATAGATTCAATTAGGAACATTTACTTATAGCACCTGTAATGAAAGCATAGCAATCAAAGTTAATGATAACTGATTTTTAGGCATAGCGCCTGCCAACAAAATAAGAGCAATGCATTATTTATAAACCAATATAACAGCCTAATAACTAATTATTATTTGCTTGTAATGGCCAAATTGAATAAAGAATATTTTGATTTTGATAACATTATGAACCTTCCTACTTATAATTTCTGTACAAAAAGTAATGATATCCCATCAAAAACATAAATGTAAAAAGAAAGCCAAGTTCTGCAATAAAACGTATGCTTTCAGCGATAAAAGAAGTGAGATGTAAATGTATGCCAAGTTCAATGGTCAGTCCTGAAATTTATTTTTAACAATATAAAATATTTTATAACAACTGAAAATGCCCATTCTTCTTACAACTTGGAGATTTCATTTATGTGTAATATCTGACTTGGCTAGTTTTCAAATTAATTTACATCGATATTAATGAATGTATTCAAATTCTATTCTATTCTATTCAGATTCTTTTGTAAATTCACAACTAGTATAATTTCAACTTAATACTAGTATATTAGTACTAAATTAGTATATTATATTATTAGTATATTAGTACTAATATACTTAATACTTGTGGGCTTACAGTTTTCAAATTAATTTACATCGATATTAATGAATGTATTCAAATTCTATTCTATTCTATTCAGATTCTTTTGTAAATTCACAACTAGCCAAGTCAGATATTACGCATAAATGAAATCTCCAAGTTGTAAGAAGAATGGGCATTTTCAGTTGTTATAAAATATTTTATATTGTTAAAAATAAATTTCAGGACTGACCATTGAACTTGGCATACATTTACATCTCACTTCTTTTATCGCTGAAAGCATACGTTTTATTGCAGAACTTGGCTTTCTTTTTACATTTATGTTTTTGATGGGATTATTTGTAATTGATATATTACCTAGCTATATAGGCATCACAACCATTTGACCTTAATTATCTAGTTATTATATAAACAGAATCGTCGTAGCTTAGGTTTTTATTCATATTTAAATCAATGTTTTTTTATACAGACATTTTATTATTAGTGAGCCCGTGCGGGGCTACGCCCGCTTGAAAAAAAAATAATAATTAAGAAATTGAAAACTTAAGGTTCAGTCTATTTAGTAAAACAGTTGTATAAAATAACTGTTACGGCAATTAGCAAATTTGTCGAACTAAATACTTTAAATTGACATAACGTTTTTTATTTATGAACCGATTGTAATAAAATACCCTACATGTTTTCGGAAGCTTGCCAGAATCCAATAGTGAAAACCGCATCTAAATCGGTTAAGTCGATTCTAAGATTAGCGATAACAAACGCACTGACAAACATATAAAAAAATTTAAAAATCATTGTTTTGGGTTCTATAAGGTTAATAAAGGTTCCCAATATCATTATTTTTTAAATATCTTCCAAGTACAGACACCGACCCTCGTACGATTTTATTATAAGTATAGATGAATCTCATGTGAAATAGAAATACTTTATATATGTTACATTTGGGTTATTCTATACAACATGGACGTGCCGTACGATATAGAGAAAGGGAAATCCATCAAGTAATAACACGGCTTGAAGAGATGTAAAATAATTACTTAAAAGTGTTCTGCCCAACCCTTTCTAAACACCGCCGAGGGTCTCAGTCGTTAAAAATTCCCCTAATCCCGGGACATCGGAATCACACTAAAAACGATAATACTTTTATCCGGGTAATCTGAATCGTCTTCGCGGATTAGCGATGGAGGAAACGGCAGGAAAAATGCAATCTAGGAAATGGCATTAAAATGTTTTGGTTCAACCCTCTCGCGTCGCGGCTATTTTTCAAACTGAAAAAAAAAATCCCTTCGAAAGGAGTAATGTAGCGGACCGGCACGTCTTCGGAGGCGCTCGGGACGTATTGTGATGCGAACGAGAGGTCTTGATATTTTTTTTTGATTTTGACATATTATTTTATTAAGATAATTTCATTCATTCGGACTTTGTAGATTTAGTTAGTTTCATAAATTTAGGTACATATTTAGATACTATGAGTGCATATGAGTGCATAAATGATTTCTTTTTTTTCATTTCACTCTTTATTTCTAGTGAGGTAGAAAAAAAGGGGATCCACGGATGACCACTAAATCAATGATATAATTCTTTTACGTTATGCATTGCTATCAATAAACCTCTTTTTACTACCACCATCTCCGGATTGTTATCATGACCTTCCATGACTTAATCCTTAAGCATAGACATATAATAAAAAATATAAAAAATAATATACACCAATAAGAAACAATTCATATAACAATATATTTATGATTTTAATGTCAATCGAAGTGGATTTTTAAATTTACTTCGTTAATAATGGATATTCAGATGATGATTATTGCCAGTATCGGTTTACTTTTTTTTATATGGATATTTTTTTCTATAATCCACTTTTACCAAAAAATATAAATTTAAAAATATTTTATTCCTTCATAATAATATTATTAGTATAAATATATAAATATCAACTTATAGACATCGTATAATAAATAAACAATCATTTTAACAAAATTAGCATTTACTACCGTATAGGAGTGAGTGTGCTACACGCCGATTACACACAGTAAACACAAAGCGAAGAATTCCAGCATTTTTAACGAATGCAAATGGTCTGGAGCTACCGTTTCTTCTGCAACTTTGAACAACGAATACAAAATGAAACAATGCCCTTTAGTTTTAGATTTAGATAGGTTTATACATTACATAGCGTGTTTGTATATTTAAATAGATTTAAATGCTTTAACATTTTTATTTATAAGTAAGTATATTTTATAAAAATGGTGTTAAAATCAATTTATAATGCTTTTTGACTACGAAAATTCACTATTTCTAATAATTCGATGTGATCATGACCTTACTAGACTAGAAATACATTTAAATCCTACACGGTTTTTAATTCGGATCGGTGGATCTATAAATTCATTCCTATTTAATTTTATTGGAAATGATTAGTTTTTAGTAGTAAGAATAACATTAACTCTACAGCATAATATGATCCAACTTAGATTAAAAATAAACAAACAGCGACGAGGAAGAAAATGTTTATGTGCCTCTTGTAACTCGTCTAAGATTTCTGATATAGGTACTTAGCTATAATTGTGATCAATTGTTTAAAATATTCTTTTTTATTTGAAAATTTTTTTTATTTAGTGCATATTATTTCTCAAAAGCCAACTTCAATAAAATAAATATTTACCACAGAACTTTTTATTCTTCTGTAAATTCTTTTAATTTAAAATATTATTAACATATATTTAAAAAAAAATATTTTCAGTAAAATAAATAAACTTGAGGCTTAAGTCATGGCTTCTCGTTATCTAAAACGGCAATTTGACTAACGACATGCCCTTACAGTTTTAAAATTCCATCCAATCCGTTCGTAGATTCGATATCTCAAACCGTTATCGTAAAAGCTACTCAGCTTTGAGGCATGATTAAACCGGTAATCCTCAAAAAGCGGCTTTTGTCTAATTGCACTCAACTTATGAGGCACTACCTACCTACCAACCTACCGCTACTACCTACTACCTATAAAGGCTAAGCGGTCGGATTCAAAATAATGTGTTTCACATTTTCGTTGCGACGGTATCAACGACATAAAACGGCCTGTAATTTATTCTATTGCTGAAAGGGTCGGGACGGCGGGTGGGAATTACCCAAGGTGGGTGCTAAAGGGTTAAGCCGAATGTACGGGGTCGCGCCGGCGAACTTTGTTAATTTATGCGCTTAAAAATGTCAACTGGAAATTATGACGCTGGAACACATTTCCTATTATATTAATGTGTTTATGATATGTTGCTGTTGTTGTTGTTTTATATTTACATGTAAAAATGTTTAAAACAACAAAAAATTAGGTACCGTTATTAACGATGGTTTTTGCTATGCTGATATGGGCTCTAATATTACTTTAACTGATAGAATGAAATGGAAATACAAATTATAATTAATAGACAATAATTTTGCTCTATAATTGTTTAAATTATCAATATTTCTCATATATACCGAGATAGAATAAAGAATGTACAGCGATATTAGAATTCATTGAAATTTTCGATTGTTAGCAGAAACGTCTTAAGATTTTTTTTCTTACATCCAAATTTTAAGTAAAGTCAATTTCTTTCTCTCTCTCTCTCTCTCTTTAATAATATAATTACATCCATACAAGATACTCACGACTCAAATAATTCCAGAGTATTTTGAACCCGATATCAATTAAGGTGGTAACAATTGAGGAGTGCCGCGGCGGAGATAAGGCGCGGATTGGAGTGCTTTGAGGGAGACTCATTATTTGAACTTTCTAGCGTTTAACAGTTAACATTTAATGAATATTAAAATAAGTTACTTCGTATATCGCTTTAGTAGATAGGTTACTGTTTTAGTCTCATCAAATTTTAGTAGATAATAATTACATTTTGACGGTTCTAGCTAGTTCCTTTTCTTTATTGTTTTTGCCCAAGCTGTATCCAGCACTCAGCGGGGTAGGCAGAGGGAACCTAGCGTTAGGACACTCCGTTGTTCATTTTCCGCCAGAGGTATTGAATAATTTATTTGCTCGAATGGAAACCAAACCCACAACCTGTCATGTCAATCACTCTTGGTGCCCCTGTGCCACATCTCGGCCTCACAAACTAGAAGATACTAATATAAATTTATTTTATAGGAAAAACTACAATTTAATACGATTTTCCTTATTTTTCACTTATTAGCCTAATCAACATTCAAACTTAAGCATATTATCAGCTAAAAAACAAATGACTTCTTAAAATATGAATGACTTTTGAAGAGTAAACGCTAGCTCGTAGACCATTGCGGTTGCGGTCGGCAGTGTTCAGGCCGCGCTAGTGGTCGCGTTATCTTTCCTCTACGGAGCCTGAAGGATTCACAAAGTAATACCATATTGCTGTATTAGTAATTATGTAATTGAATTACGGAAACGGAAAAATGTAAAAAATCTCTTCTTAGGGGCCTCGCGGCGCAATGTGATTGTAACTGGGATGGTTGTGAGTTCGATCCCTTCTCATATACAACATTCTTGTAGTACCTATTTTAATATTTTTAAAGTGTTATTCCATATATAGGAAAAAAACGTATACCTATAGAAAATGTTTTATATATTTTGTATGTTTTCTATAAAAGTGGTCAGAGCGCGAGCGCTTGGATGGTTTCTAAGAGGTGCGGCTTCAAATCCTGCTACGTTCATATTTTTATAATTTTTTAAACAAGCTTTACGTTGCATCCCGGACACAACAGGAACCTAGTGCTAAGATACTCCGTTCTTCAGCTTCCGCCGAATTCTGGGGACATTAAAAATTTTAAAATGTTTTCTATAAAATTTCCATTGTTCCAGGTATAGCCCATCAGTTAGCGGGTCTGCCTGGCGGCGAATGGGGCGCGCTCGCGCGTCACTACCCGCCGCCGCTGCTGCCCTCGCACGCGCATTTCACGCCGCACGTGCTGCCGGCGCACGGTCCGCATCACGCGGTGCCGCCGCCGGGTCACGAAACAGGTATTTTGAAGTGAAATGACTTAATGGTAACGGAGTGTTTTAACACTGGGTACACTCCGGCTACTTTGGCTCTGGCTAATATGTATAAGTAAATAGTTGAAGATAGTAGAAAGAACAGAGAATAAACAAATTAAGATAGCCAAAAGAGTCTTTTCTATTATTATGTAATTTTATACTGTTATCTTAGATAATAATGAAATGACTACAAATCTAACGGCCTAGTGGCGTACCTACTTAGGAACTACCCAATGAAACATCGTTTTGAGTATTTATTTCATATTTTGAGTTCATATGTTTTCCAAAATAACGACAGAGAATAGATTGCAGCATATTTTTCGAATTAATGTACATACATAAGTATGAAAAAAACATTACATTATGAAAAACTAAAATTGTTACAGATTTAACATCAGAAAATCAAACAACTATGCACCCTCACAGCACAACCAGTCCGGCCACTTCCAGACCAAGTTCACCCCAAGATGATGACGATATATCAGTCACTGCTTCAAGCAGTCCACCTCCTGATGAGCGTCCAGGGGCGTTTACCTCAGTCAGATCAAGAAAACCTTTACAGCCACTGCCACCACCTTCTAGTCTTTTCCACAGTGCTCTAGCAGCGCAACTGTTTTTAAATTCTCCACTTTTACCAACACCGCCCGCTTGGTTATACTCTCAGTTGTATGGAGGTTATGATTGGTGGCTCCGACCTCCACCCCCTCAAGAAGATTCAAGTTCTAGTCCCGACAGAGACAGAGAAGAAGCTGGTTCCACTGCGTCCAGTTCCACAAAGAAGAGGCCCGCGTCACCAGAGTGGTCGGACCAAGGAGTCAGGACTCGCAGCAAATCGTTGATAACTTCGGAAAGGCGGCCGGTCGATGTGTGGCGACCCTATTAGATACTTGGAGCCAAAGGATCATGGAACTAAGGAAGTGTTGGATAACCGTCCGGTGTGAACTTCGACGTAGTGTTCCGTAGAACAGAGTTTGATACGAATCCGGATAGTGATAATTGTCGATAGGTGTTTTTACGTTAGATAAATGAATGTGAATTCCAAATTGTAATGTTTACATTATTGTTAATAAATGAAGGTCTGTAAATAAAGTTATTCGAAATTTAACATTTGTTATCAATTTAAAAAAATGTTATATTCATATAATGTTAAATAAATATTATCGAAATTAAAGTTTTGGCAACCGGTGATGTGAAACAATAAACCAGCATATTGGAGCTCGTTTGATGGCGCGGTGTGAGGATACATTTTTGGATTGCATCCATATTATTCGTGACCGCAGCGAAACGTATGGCCTTTACGTTCATAATGAACAAAATATACGATGTATATTTTTATTGCTGTTCGAGCGTTTTCATTAATTTTGTATAAATTGAAATAGTATATTAAAAATACGGTGGAATTTAGCAAATCATAATGGCTAATTAAATTTATTGTACAACATAACATATGATCGTATATAAGTAGGTAGTTTCCTTTTCAGCTTCACGCTGTATCCCGCATGTAGCAGGGTAGCCTAGTGTTAAAACACTCTTCTCCCCACTTCCCATTGAATTCTGGAGGCATTGTGTGTTATGTGGCGAAACTCAGCGCCGCGCGCGCCTTGAAGAAATTTTCAATTCTTTGCTCTGGTGTCGTTTAATTACGTTTATGTTCCTGCGCCACGACTGGCCTCTTAGGTATAGAGATATAGAAAAAATTGTAAAAAATATAAATTACTTTATTATTTTCGTTGTTTTGCACCGCAAGTACAAAATAGCACATTTATTAAAAACTTTAAAATTTTTCCTTACTATTACACCGAATATTATAAATTGCTGCATGCACAAGACGCTGTACTGGAACTCCTCTTATCTACAAAGTCCATAAGCCGTAACACTCCATTGGTAACTTCTTGAGCTGATAACAGGATTTGTTCTTTAGGCAATAAGAATCTGTGAGTTTTTCCTCTAAGTTCCACCATGTAGGAGTATGGGATGTTGGCAACCCCGTAACTCCAGTCTGTGCTATTGCCGGACGCAAAGTACATGAGGTCTTTTGTGCTACCCACTTTGTATGTGTGACCGCTAGTTTCGAATATAGCCTGTTAATAGAGATATATATGAATTTTCTCATGATTGACAGACAATAAATATAAAAGTGGATATTTTAGAGATCTCTTGTAAATGGAAAAATATTGCATAACCAAACCATTAAGCAAAATCATTTTATAATAATTTCTTAATTGGTGATGGAAATAGAAAACAATAGCCATGAGTCCAAATGGTACGTACTTTGGGAAATGTTTATGTTACAGAATATAAAAAACGGCATATATTTGATAAAAAATTGAGAACGAAATATAGGTTCATAATGTCGCATAGAGAGATAGAGAGGGCCTAGGCCCTCAAGATAAACCTAAAAAAAAAACAAACCTTTGCCATAACAGTGCCTCCTTCTAGCATTTCTACATAATCCGGACATGGATCCGCCGTGTAACCCCAAGGGAAAATTATGACTTCACCGTAACTATGAAACGATAGAAACACTTTGAACTTTGTTTCTGAATCTAAAATGGCGTGCTGTAAAAAAGTATAGATTCTCAATTTTTTAGCTTCAATATACAATAAGGTAGGTAAGGCTGAGAGAACCTAGATTAAGATATTTTTGTCCATCCAAGATGAAATTTGCAGGCGTAGGGGCACAAGTACGACTGTAAACGCGACAGGTTATAGGTTCGATTCCCACTCGTTCACTTCTTCGCTCTGATGACGAGGCAAAGCGTGGCGTTTAGTTTTGCTACTCAACATGCAATGCCTCCAGAGTTAGGCGTAAAATGAGAATCGGATTTCACACTAAGTTCCCTAAGAAAATAAAAAGCATCGAATATTGTATGTTGTAGGAGTCTGTATCTGTACAGATTCAGCTGTCACTAGCTCATCTTAGAACACGGTGAAATTTGCAGTAACAAATTATATAAATAATAATAATTAATATTTTTTTAGGTAAACTTCTTATATAATTAAACAAAATATACAATTAAATTAAACAAACTATAAGTAAATTACCTTGACAGCAGCTGTTTCCGGTTCAGAAAATGGTTTTGGACCTCTGAAGAATATGTTACCCGGATCTTCAGAGGAGCCCTCTTCCCCTTTTTCACCCCAGCCATAGCTGAAATCATAAAATATTTCTTTTTGCTATCTTTTACGATGGACAAGTCAGGATATTATTGACATGATTCTGTCTGCATCCGACGGTTCTGAACTTAATTTTTACTTAGTTTCGTTATTGAAAGAGTAACCAATCATACCATGATGCCAGTAGTGGCGCTAAAAACGCAGGTTGTGAGTTCGATTCCCACTCAAGGAAATGTAATATTTAATACTTCCAATGTGTTCGCTCTGGTGTGCGAGGCAAAGCGTTTCGTTGAGTTCAGTCACTCAACAGGCAATGACTCCGGATTTTGGTGGAAAACGGGGAGTGTCTCAACTAGGTTCCCTCCGCGTACCCTTCTATGTGCGGGATACATACTAAACTTGATTGAAAAGGAAGACATATTAAAATTGAAGTGTAAATGAAGATGTCTAACCTAAAGTTTCTATTAAGGTCAACCCCGACGCATTCACCGTAGCGCGCCCTATTCTTGCGCCACATGCGGTCGTGCGTGTGCGTGTACTCGTAGCCGTCTGGGTTCAGTACTGGTAGGAAATACCTAGAAATGTATGTAAAAGTTGTGGTAACTTGTATCCCACGCATAGCAAGGTAGGCAGAGGGAACCTTGGCACCTAATGTTAAGGCACTTCCGTTGCGTACTATCCGCCGAATCCTGAAGGTATTGCTTGTTTGGCGGTGAAACTCAACGTCGTTCTCAAAAAAAAAATAGTGAGAGAGTGCTTTATTCTAAAACCTGTTTATTTTTTAAACAAATAACTGAAAGAAAAAAATATAAATATTAGGTGTTTTTTCTTTACCAATCTTTATTAGTCACGCTGTCAGGTTGTTCATTAAATGTTGTAACAATATGGTTTGCCAAATACGTGACCACCGCCGTGCTGATCCATTCCCGCGGGTGAATTGCTGCATCTATCCACACTCCAGAGTTACCGGTGTTTCCGTTAGATATCTTCAGAACCTAGTTAAAGAAATGAGTTACAAAAAATCTAAATTGTGTAAGTTTTTCCGGTCTAGTCAAAGAAAACGCTATATTGCAGTTATATAATCAATTGTAAAGGAAAAAATAGCTGCCAATGGGATATTTTATTATTTTTTTTATAAATAATATACGAAAAACAGAAATATTATTGAGTTGGTTGCATATCTAAGTAGGTAAGTAATAAGTACTAAAATACAAGAAAAAGAAGGTCCGTTGTGGCATAGCGACACAAAGTGTTATTGTTAACGCGACTAGTTGTGAGTTCGGTCACTACTCGAGGAAATGAAATATTTATTTAAATTTAGATTTCCATTTCTCCGCTTTGTTGTCCAGACAAAGGGCGTCTTTAAGTTTCGCTATTTAACACGCAACGCATCCAAAGTTCGGCGGAAAATGGGGAACGGAATGTCTTTAACACTAGGTTCCTTCGAAGTTGATTTAATTTTATTTTAAAATTATAATATAACACAATAATTAATTCACTTCATATATAGGAAAAGTAAGTAATATAAAGAAACAAACAAATCCACACTAACAATAAACAGCCATACTAACTAACACATAATAATAGTTACCCGTAAATCTCTTCCCTCCACCGACTTGCCAATAACGTTAACTGTACATAAATACGGGTACTCCGCCGCCAAGTCGTCCATGAAGGCGTATATAACCCCGAGACGATGATAGCTTTTCCAATCCATAGCGGCTACGATCGAAACCAGAAGAAAATGATATAAAAAAATCGATATTTATTATTTATAAGCAATTATTATTCGATTATAATCGATTATTACTTAATTGTAATTGGTATCATTATTATACAGGTATAAGTGTCGATCCGGTAACAATTAGTTGATTGATAACCATTTAAATGGTATTCGGTTAAGTGATTGACTCTAGAAACTGATAATTTATTATTGAAAACTTGTTGATAACAGTCATTTAGTTATTGAGTGTCAGATAATAAAGGCGATGGTGGATTCGGAGATTTCACGCTGTATCCCG
>HE671472.1:124296-138429 GCA_000313835.2 Heliconius melpomene melpomene
CGTTGAATTCCGCCACTGAACACACAATGTCTCGAAAATTGGGAAAATTTGGAAAGTAGGAAGCGGAGAGTCTTATATATAATAAAAAAAATTGTTCTATTTACCAGTATTATCGTAAGATTTAGTTTTTTTGATCGAATTTCCTTGTTGCTTGTCTATAATTACACCTATATCTGCTATGGCCACGGCGTACGGTATTTCCCTCTCCTGCAGCATATCAGCCAGCTGCACGGACCTGGGGCCCTCCACCATTATGTCCATCGTACTTCGTCCTTCTTTCCAGATGTTAATTGCTGTGTATGTATAGAATATTATTGAAATTATTGAATGAATTACCAATTAGAGTTGATTTGTGTTGGATTTGTTTGTAATTTTTGGAGAAATAAGTAGAAATGAGCTCAGTTTCTTGAAATCTAAGTAGGTTTTAAAATACAGAACATTTTTTTAACAATAAAATTTAGGCTGAAGGGGCACAAACGTTCGACTGTGGGTTCGATTGCGAATATTTCTTTTGATGAAATATTTAATAGGTAATGAGGCGAAACGTGTCGCCACTCAACACGCCTCCAGATTTCGGCGGAAAGTGGAAGGGGAGTGTCTTAAGGGTCTTCTTTCTCTGCCTACCCTGCTTAATGCGAGAAACAGTGTGAAGCTGAAAGAAAATACTATCATAATATGAGTTACATTTTTTGTGCTATGCTTAGACGGAAAACTTACCTCCGACTGTATTTAACGATTTAATAAAATATCTTTGTCCTTCATTACTAAACCTAATTTCCCAAACTTGGGATTTCTGGTATATGGTTGCCACTTTGATTTTAGTTTGTAAATATATTGTATTGTTATATCAACAATAAATATATGAATTTCGTTTTGTTTTATTTTATAAAATTATGAATTTTCTTTATATTTTACAAACACGGAAAATTTTGAAAAGTTGCATTGAACTAAGAATCATATTGTGACAGTGACGTAAATACTTTTTAAATTACATCATTGCTATATTCAAATTGTTATTTCAATATCCAGGCACGAGTAAAAGGGTGATAAGCCTAATATAAGATAAATTTAATATTTCAAATAATATATTGGGTAATCAAAAAATACGGGTATTTTATCGCTAAAGTACGATAATTTCTTGTAATAATTTTGAAATTTTTATTGGTATGTATGACTTTTACAGCTATTCGATGTAATTTCTATTTGACCGTACGGCCGAAGTCGCAAATATAATCTTTTAATTAATAAAAGTTACACAACTTTTTAAATATAAAATATATCTATTATATAAAACTCCCCCGTCATTCAGTAATTAAAAGAAGAAGCTACTGGAGAAAGTTGAAATTTAGCATGGTTCTAACTTCAACTTAACTTAACAAACTTTAACTTCTAACTCAAAATTCATAAAAAACACGCAAAGAGGAGAATGTCTATTTTGCATCTTAAAGTCAAAGAAAATAGAGAAAAGATACTTACTCTACCTTGTCACATTTATCAACGAACTCCATTAATGCTTTAACAGCATTCAATATTTCAACACCAGTATCTTCTATTTCTTCTTCTGGCAATTTAAACTTGTGCTGTTTACTTCTTAGCTCTATTAGATAGCAAAATGGTATACCAGCTTGCCCATAGCTGAAGTCATTGCTGGTACCGGCAGCCCCGTACATGACGTCTCTTGAAATTCCAACTTTATAGGTTTTGCCGCTGGTGTCATAAATAGCCTAGGTGTGATGAAGTGGATTTTTTTTTATTTATGTATAAATTATACTTCATTATTATTTACTTAATTGGTAAAGCATTAGTTACTAAATATATTTTTTTTAATAACTTCACGCTGTCTTCTTTTTCTTCGTGTCAATGGTTGGAGAATTCAGATCATATTTTGCCAGTATTTAGCCACGTCGACTGCGGCATCTGTTCACGCTGTAGGTACCCCACATATAGCAGAGTAGGCACAGGAAACCTGGGCACCTCGTTCCCCTTAAGACACTTCTGTTTCTTACTTTCTGCCATATTATGGAGCGCGCTTTTTCTCGGCACCAGGGCGAGGAAATGAAAAAATATATAATTTAATAGTAATCGAACTCTCAACTTGTCGCTCTTATCCTACGACGGGCCTCAAAATATGAAAATAAAAAAAAATAACACCTTATGAGATTTTCTAAGCACATTTAGATATTATCTAATAATGTTTATTTATTTATTTATTAAATAATCAAATAAATAATAAATTAGTCAAAATAGAATAATTTTAACCTTCGACATAACAGTAGATCCTTCCAGTAAGCGTACGTAATCAGGACATAGCTCATCTCTAAACGCGAAGGGAAATAAAATGATTTGTCCAAAACTGTGCAGAGTGATGTACACTTTGTAGGGGATCTCAGAAACTAGGATATCCTAGAAGAATATGACAGAAAACTAGTGGTAAGATACTCTGTGTCCCGTTTTCCGCCGAATTCTGGAGACATTGCGTGTTGCCTCGACATCAGAGTGAAGAAATGAAAATACCCACTAAATATTTCATCCTCGAGATGATGGAACCTACAACCAGTCATTTTACAGTCCCTGCGCCACGACTGGCCCCAATCATTATATTTACTTGGAGACTATTTACAACCCTCTCGTGCCTCTCACATGGCAGTTCACCTCGTTCACATAACCAACTATAATGAGTGGAACAGAACGAAGAATGTAAAACGCGAACAATTGCAAGTTGGTACATTAATTAAATGCAACAGAATGATATAAAACTGTCGCACTGAAATTGATTTACGACTAAAACCTGTTTGCCGTTTAATCTCTGCGTCCAGCGCCGATGACACGATTCCGGTATCAACGGCACATTACAGCTAAATGACGTTGGATTTACATACCAGGTGTATGTGCTGTGCTGATACATCATTTTTGTATTTGCTTTTGTTTGTTAATTATGTAATCAGATTCTACCTGTATCACGTATGTAGTAAGGTAGGTAGAGGTAACCTAGTGTTGAGACACTCCGTTCCCCAGTTTCCGCTGAATTTTTCGAGCGCAACTCAACGTTGGGCTTTTGCTTTGGTGCCAGAGCGAAGAAATAAAAATATTAAATATTTCATTTCTTTGAGTGGGAATCTTTTATTATTTATTATCTTTAATTATTTAGAATATTATGAAACGCACCCGCATAGCGCACGATTCGGGCTCAGAAAATGGTTTGGGACCTCTATAGAAAGCATTAGTCGGGTTGTCTGATGAACCTTTACCTCCCCAGCCATAGCTGAAACGAGAAATTAGCATTAAAGCTAGTATGGTAAACTTTTTAAAGTATAAAAGATTCAATTTAATTATTTTAAAATAGAGGGCGTATTTTTCAAAAATCCCCTTTAATGATTGTAAGATAATTATTTTTTTATATATTATCATTTATGTACATAAATACCTAAAGTTCCTGTTCAAGTCTACACCAACACACCGTCTGCCATACCAGGCTCTATTTTTGCGCCACATACGGTCAACGGTATGTGAATATTCATAGCCGTCGGGATTAACGACCGGATGGAAATACCTGCAAATTGAAATATTGTAATTACACGAACTGATTATTATTATGTGAGCTCTGCTTATCTGAATAATTGAAATAAATTAAATAATATAGATAGATAGATACATGTGTAAATAGTAAAATGCAGAAAATATTAATTAGTTGTTTATTTTTGTTGTCAATTAGATTGTAGTTTTGCATTATCGGGACTAAAAGATAAAATAAATAAATAATTTAGATTTACGCTATATCCCGACACAGCTTGCAAATGGGACCTAGTGTTAAGACACTACGTTACCCTTGCCTAAAATTTATTTTGGCCAATAGGCGATGGTAATTCTGAAGCTCATGATAAATGATGATAGGATCTATTTTTTCTTCACATGGTTCAGTCTCTTGGAAACAGTGGTAACTTATCATTCTCTACTTATCATCTCTTGTCTTTCAGAGATATTGGGATAGCCAAACCAAAGCCAGTATACTTGTATACAAATAACGTTTTCTAGGATTAGGACTTTGAAACACTTTTAAAGTGTTATTCTACACTTAGGCTAAGAAGATATGCTAACTATATAAAATCCTATATAATCCTTACCAATCCTTATTAGTGATGCTAGAAGGCAGCGAGTCGAAGTTCCGTACAATGTGGTCTAGTATGTAAGTGGCTACGGCGGGCGCGATCCATTCCCGCGCGTGGATGCCCGCGTCCATCCATACTGCGGGATTGTTGGCGTTACTGTTTGAGACCTTGAGTACCTGTAGGTATTATTGAAGTTAGACTAAGTTGAGGTTTTTATAACAAAACTAGCCACGAATGTGAAAGATGGGGCTATATGCTTTTTTTTTCATTTAGGTAATCCGTTTCTGAAATTTGTGTGCACTAAGGTATATACACAGATATAATTAAGAAAATTAACAAATATTTCTTTTGTGCTCATTATTTTGATGTCATTTTAATAAGAGGATAATAAATAATAGAAATAATATTTTAAGCAAATACAATTTCATACAAGACATACATATCGTATTTCTTATATAATATTGTAAGTTCTAAGAGTAGTTCTAAGAAACAATGACAAGAAGGTTTCTTGTATTTAAGTCAAATGTTCTTGAGTTCTTATTGGATTATAGAATCCAATAATACAATAACCAATTCAACAAAGATATATAACATAACTGAATATGGTTATATTCCATATATTTATATAATATATTTTCTAATATGAACCTTTAAATCTCTCCCTTCTAGAGAAGACCCGATAACTCCAACTGTACATATAGACGGGTAGTTATATTCAAGTTCATCCAAAAACGAGTGAATGACATCTAAGCGATGGAATTCATTCCAGTTCATATGTTCACGTTCATCATTTTTGTCATCTGGAAGAAAATTTTATTTAAATTTATATAATATTAATTCTATGAGAGTTTTTACTATTTCCGAATAAACTGTAAATATTAAAAAAGCTTCACATTTTTCTCATAAGCCATAGCAAGGTGACATAAGGAACCTAGTACTTAGTACAGCTCACGGTTCCCAATCAATGACAAATTATCGAGACATTGAATAGCGGAACTCAACGCCGCGATATATTCTTCAAGAGGGAATCGAACTCACAACAATTGCGTTTACAATGAAATCTTTCATTTACATATTAAGTATTTTTCAAGTAATTTATATACCTGAAACATCTGTATTTAATTCTTTTAAATCATGCTCGCTTATAGCTTTTTCTAAATCACGAACTATCTTGTACGTATTCATTATGATTTATATACGAATATATATAATTTATTTACGTCATTATATTCTATATATTTTCTTGTTTTAGTTCAGATGAATATAATAGAGCAATAGAATTTTTATTCTTAATTAATTTGAATTCATGTTTACTTTTTATTTTTCATATTTTTATCCAAATTTGTGGATGAGGTGTTCATTCTTATGAACACTTGTGAAATTATTTTGAAAAACATTATGATTTTGTTAAAATTTTGTTTGAAATTAACTTAAAGAGGAGACATTTTGAATGACAAAAGCTGTTAGCAGAATATTTATTCATACCACAGAATATGCGAAATATACGTGTTTGATTAAAGTATATTTTTTTTAATAAAAAAATATTTAAAACAACAAATACAGGAGTCATGGGGCAACGATGTTTCATATATATTATAAGTAATTTTTACTTAATCTTTTAGTGAATAATGTTAATATTATTTTCCTAACCAGTTCCTAAGTTCCACCACACAACATACAGTGTCTAGAAAAATATTTGGTGCATGGAGAACGGAGTGTCTTAACTCTTAACAATAGGTTCCCTCCCTACCCTTCTATATGCGGGATGTAGCATATAAATATAATTATAATAATATAAGATCTAAATATATTATATTAATCATATATGACAAATTTAAGCAAAACAGTTTCGAAATTAACACACTGAAATTGGCAAGTGGCCGTGACGGGATGAAAGCAGATTCTAATGAAAAACAAAGCAGGGGTGCGCCGCCCGCCCGCCTCACCGCCCATATAACTACACTACTAGCTACTAGATGTACTATAGTGCACTTTTACGATGTCATTACATACTGATATCATTATTCGTTTGTTAAGGGAAATCTATATTTTAAACTATGTTTTTATTATAGGAAAGATATATACTGTCCAATTAATATTATAAATGTGAAAGTTTGTAAAGATGATTGTTTTATTTTCGCGTAAAAATTATAACGGACTTTAATATCTTGGCATAAATTGTAGCTTGTTCTGATATGTATCTGATATGTAACCTAACTTACTATAAAGTTTCATCGAAATCCATTCAGCAGTTTTAGTATGTAAGTGGAACAAACATCCATACTCACAAACTATTAAATAATCCGACTAGTCTTAGTGCAATACATATTTAATTATTACAAATAAATTAGGAAATATCTTCTAAATGTCAATTTTAGTGTAAAAATAAAAGAACTCAAAAGGGATCTCGATAAATCTAACAAGCGAGTAACAAGAGGGGGGCTGGAGGCGCAATTAAAAAGATAAACGTGTGTAAGACGAAGTCGAGGCGACATTTGGGGGGGGGCGCCCAGGGACCGCCGCGCCCGCCGTCTGGTTAGCGGGATACCATGAGACCTGTTCTTACTATAGGAACATTTATATTAAACTAGCGGCCCGCTCGCGGTTTCACCCGCGTGAACTATGTTATTATTAATTTCTGTCTCCATGGCTACGTCCTAGCGACGTCTATGCAAAATTTGTGACTCCTAGCATTTGTAGTAACGAAGTTTCATACAAACTTTCGATTCCAAAAACAACCCCTTAGAAATCGAATATTGCAAATTCCCGTCTTAGCGAGCACCTACGTCCTAGAAGTAACTCCTATGCAAAATTTCAGATTCCTAGCACATGTAGTTTCTGAGATTTCGTGATGAGTGAGTGACCTTTCGATTTTATATATATAGATTATATTATTTTTCCGGGCGCCGGTCGTTTAAAGGCTGTTAAGGCGCAAGGCCAATATTAGTTGAGTTCTGTGTCACTGAACAGGCAATGTCTCGAAAAATTCAGCGGAAATTTGGAAATGACATTAATATTAGGTTCCCTTTGCGAGATACACCGTGAAGCTGATATTTGTATTTTTGAAATTTCTCTTTATTTTCTACATGTCATACACACACATAAGAAACTACAAAGATAGTTTATAATGTCGAGCTAGAGAAAAGAAATCTCTTCCAGCCCACCAATGGAAGTACTAAAACTAACAAAAGTACAAAAGTGAGTATAAAGTGAGATACACAATACAATCCATAGTAATTCAGTTTCATTAAAGGGGAGTGCATAGCGAGGGTCGGCGAGGCGTTTACTGAAAATATCTGATTACATCTAATTATCGAGCGGGTGGCGCGGCTCTTAGCGCCTTAGCTCTTTGAGTCGTCTTGATTACACGCTTATTGTTTATTTTAAAGTTTACAGTTCAGTTTTCCAATTGCAAGTACAAACGTACGGTAGAATTCAATAATTATAGAAAAAGGTTGTATAGAATATACTTATATGATAAATTAAAAAATTGTTTATATTTTTAGGTGTCAATAGACACGTCATTTACGTTTTTAAGTCAGTTATGTCAAATGTTACCAAGCTAATAAAAAATCTATCGTGATTCTTTTTCAATAAAATCAATATTTAAGCATTTCCCAAATCACTGTCTGGATTATAAAAACGGTGGCTCGAAAAGATATAAAATATCAAATATGGGACGTAAAGTGTATAAGAGAAGGTCAAAAAATATTCTTACAGAGTTTACATGACAAGGGCTGTTAGTAAACGTATTAAATGTTACAGTGACATATATTTTAGTGATAATTTTTAATTTAATCCTGATATGTTTTCAGCAATCAGCATTAGCAAAAAACGATCGAGCACTATGGATGTAATGGTGGGAGCTGACCGAAAAATGCAGGTGGAGAAGCTTCTACGAGACAGAGATATTCATTTTGATGTTACAAGCACCAAACTAAATGGATCACGCAATAAAAGCCCCATCAACGTCCTTGGCCCAAGACCAAGATCTCCAAGTAAGGCGGTTATACGCGAAACACGAAATACCCTGTCGACTTAAAGATTTATAATCGTCGAATAAACATCCTGGTCTTAAATTTTCATGTTGCATCTAAATATTTTTCTTTAGTTCTTTATTTTTGGTTTATCTTAATACATGTTAAATATATTAATTGAGAAATTTCTGGTAGGTAATCTCTAAAGATACCTATGTCACTTTGTTTTTCATTTAAAGACAATGTCAGAAAGGTGTGCAGAATCAAGGCTGCGTCACATCTAGCCTCTAGCATATTTAACATTTAAATGTGGCTTGAGTTCGAATTTACTATAGCCGCGCTCTTTTGGCAATCCAAATAAATATAAACTATTATTCTTTTGGTTTGTGGTTATTTTTAGAAAGTGTTCCGGATTGGAAAGACTTTTATCCTCTTGATATAATATACAATTTTATGGACAATCTGGAAGTGAAATATCCTTCAACTTGTACAGTATCATCTATCGGCCAAACTGTAGAAGGAAGGGACATAAAGGTTCGTAAAAATAACATCTTAGCAATTTTAAGTAGGTACTTGTAAAACAATCAAACATAACAAAAATTTTCCAGGTGTTAAGAATTTCTAATAGTAATGCTAGCAACACTGGCGTGTGGATTGATGGGGGTATACATGCGCGAGAGTGGATCTCTATTTCTGTTGTAATTTACATAGCAGATCAACTTTCAAGAAATTTAGACAATCTTCCGGAAAGTATAACTAACAAAGATTGGTAAGTGGATTTAGACTAAAATGTTTTACTTTAACATTCTTGCTACTGGGAAACTGAAGCTGAAGAACTGAAGCTCAGATATTACAGAATTTTCTTTTTCATGTCCATTTCAGGTATTTTCTCCCTATAGTCAATCCAGATGGATATCATCACTCGCACACTACTGATCGTATGTGGCGAAAAAATAGAGCCAGAGTTGGAAATATTATTTATGGAGTGGATCTTAATAGAAATTTTGGGTACCGATTACTATTTTAAATTTCTACATATTTTAATGATATTGTAGTGTTTGGCGCTCCGTTCTCGCCGACTATCCCTTTAGGGATAAAGCGTGAAGCTAAGTTAAGTTTTATGATATTAAAAATAATAAACTTTACTAGATTTAATTGGGGACGAACTGACGAAGTCTCTCACGCGGAACCATCTCACAACAACTATCGAGGGTCAGAGCCATTTTCAGAGCCAGAAAGTGCAGCAATTAAGGTATAATTTGATAATATTAATTTTTACATTTCAATTTCAAATTATTATTTATTAAAAAAATTCCTTGCAGGATTTTATTTTATATTCCGGTACACCATTTAAAATTTTCCTAACATTTCACGCGTATAGTGAAGTTATAACGTTTCCATGGTGTTTTACTGCGGATCCTTGCGCTGATTACGTTAACTTACTGGAAGGCGCCACTACTATGGCGAAGGTGAGTATAATGTGGAGAGCAGATTGAAATTCCATCTTTCCCTACGCCAAGATTTGCCTCAAATTATATTATTCAATTTCTTTCGGCAGAAAGTAGGGAACGGAGTATCTTAACACTAGGTTCCCTCTGCCTACCCTGCTGTGTGCGAGATACAGTGTGAAGCTGATAAATTATATTATTCAATTCTTTTCATGTCTTCTAAAAAAATGCTTTTTTTTTACAATAATTTCGTATAAATCTGTGAGGTTTTCTTCTTAAAATCATTACTTATATAACGTATATAACGTGACCATTTTAATATAAAATAAAAAAATATTTTAATAGGCTATTTACGAGGCTAACGGTCGCATGTACAAAGTTGGAAATTTCAAGGATCTCATGTATGCGGCGGCCGGTACCAGCATTGACTGGAGTTATGGAACAGCTCGAATACCGTTTTCCTACTTAATAGAGCTGAGAGGTAGAGAACATAAGTTTATATTACCTCGGGACGAAATACTGGATTGCTGCAAAGAAATATTTAACGGTGTTGAAGCGTTAGCGGACTTTGTAGATAAAAAGAAATGTTTAAATTGTAACATATTTTTTAATAAAAATATGTGATTTTTTATAATATTTTTTATTATATAAAAATAGAAACAAATCGTCGACAACTTGATAAGATTTATCTGTAACAGTTTACATAACGTATAAAAATTACATTTGCTATTAAAACTAAACATTTTATTTTTATTTCTTTAGTTAACCAAAATATACAATTTCAAGAAAGGTGAGCATTTCACGAATTTTTCAAGAAATATTTCAACCATGATTCATAAAAAAGAAAAATTATAAAAACTAATATATTAATCAATGACTTGCTATGGCTTATCAACGAAATCCATTAAACTCCTTACAGCATCCCATATCTCGTTGCACGTCTCCAAGATCTGTTCCGTTGGTAGCCTGAACCTGTACTTCTTACTTCTTAGTTCAATCATGTACGAATAAGGAATTTTTGCTATAGCATAACTCCAGTCTGTACTCGTGCCACATGCGACGTAAGTCAAGTCTCTAGTAGTCCCCACTTTGTATATGACTCCGCTGCTGTTATATATAGCCTGTATATTTTTTTCTCATAAATTTTATTATAATTTTGACTAAGATAAATATATGGAACCTGGTAAACCAAAAAGGGAACCTGGTGTAATACTTCATTTCCGGAACTTAACGCCGGAATTTTGTCTTGTTACCAGAGCGAGAACAATAAATATTAATTTACCTGAGCGAAAATCGAACCAAATAGAAGTTTTGCGGCGTAGACGAAGACAGAGTTATATAACGTTCTCCACTTTCTGCTCAATTTAGAGAACATTTTATATTTATGCTAAATTCCCTCGATTGGGAATCGAATCCACAACGACTATCACAATTCCTAATTGCGTCATGTATTAGCAAAAAAATTAAATACACATCCAAAAAACTATTCTACTAGATTCTTACGTGGACATGTTACCCTGGCCATCACCGCACCACCTTCCAGCAACCGTAAGTAATCTGGACAAGGATCCGCTTTGAACCCCCATGGGAATATAATCAATTCATAATAGCTATGAAATGAAAGGAACACTTTGAATGGCGTTACTGATCCTAGTATTGTATCCTGTAAAAATATTTGGAAATTAATTTAATTTTTTTACGTTTTCTGTTATTTAAAAGATGGTAGAAGTTTAACATTAAATTAGGTATTAAGTTTATTTTTTTATACAGCAGGATACATAGAAGGTACCTAGCGTTAAGACAGTCCATACCCCATTTTCTACAATGAATGAATTCAGCGAAACTCAACGCCATGCTTTGCATGGACACCAGAGAAGAAATGAAAATATTAAATATTTCTTCAAACGGGAATCGAAACTACAACCTGTAGTGTTTATAGTCACACGCTTGTACCTCCGGCAAGCACTGGGCCTCTCGTTAAATTTAATCTTAGATATAAAATAGATAGAGATTATAAAATAAAATGGAATAAGGATATTACCCTCACTGCAGTTGCTTCTGGCTCTGAAAATGGTGCAGTGCCTCTGTAAAATGCGTTATTGGGTTGTCCCGAAGAACCTTCTTCTTCATTATGACCCCACGCGTAACTACGAAAAAACAGTATTGCCAATACTTACAGCCATTTAGCAATACGACAATCCTTCAAAATACCAGTATACCTCATAGTGGGGAACGGAGTTTCTTAACACTAGGGTCCCTCTGCCTACCCTGCAGTGTGTGATGCATTTGAGATTATTATATACCTAATAAGAGGGTATGTCAATAAATTGAAGTCACCTGAAATTTCTATTAAGGTCGACACCAGCACACTCTCCTTCATGACACGCTCGGTTCTTCCTCCACATACGGTCCCGCGTATGCGTGTACTCGTAGCCGTCGGGATTCAAAACTGGCACTATATACCTAAAATCAAAATTAATAAAGACCCTAAAAGGCCTTCGTGGTGCAAGGGAACAAGCGTGTGGCTGTAAGGCGACGTTTGATACCCACTTGGGAGAATGAACTATAATTTATTAATATTTTCATTTTTTCGTTCTGGTATGAAGGTAATGGTTCGGTGTTGAGTTACGCACCATGCAATGTCTCGAAAATAGCTGTAGAATTCAATTCAATATTTTTTTCTTACATTTGGTTATATATTTTTATATCGGTGTACAATGCGCAAAGTTCAGAAAGCGGCCACGAGACATAGGTATTATAAACTACCACTACTCTTACAGCATTTTCTAAAAAAAAACTTCTCTCTTCTCTCTTTAAACTGGAAATAATACTTTAAAAATTATTAAAAAAAATAATATTACCAGTCCTTATTAGTAAGAGACGTAGCCAAACTTTTGAAGTTTCTCACAATGTAGTCGGCCAGGTACGTGACGACCGCCGTGCTGATCCACTCCCGCGAGTGGATGCCCGCATCAAGCCACACCGCGGCGTTGCTCGCATTGCTGTTGGATATCTTCAGCATCTGATTTGAAATAAGATATTATATAATAAGGAGAAATTGGAATAGTGTTTGTGTACTCCTTATTTTTGTGTAATACCTTGATATTTCTTCCCTCCACAGATTTACCAATAACGGATACAGTACAAATGGCCGGAAAGTCTCTTTCCAATTCATCCATGAACGAGTTTATTACGTTCAGCTTGTGAAACCTTTTCCAATCCATTACCATAAATGAAGTGTATCCTGCTAATATTGAGAATATTATTGAGAATTTGTAATTTAGAATATGAGATATACGTATTTAATAAAATATTATTTAAAAAATATTGTATGTTTTCTAGTATATTTTATGTTCAGATTAATTCAGTCGTGGGACTCTAGGACCCTTCCCAGATATTCCAGAAATGGGGGAGATCGGAGAGTCACTAAGTTCAAGATTCTCTCTGCCTACACGGAAAAGCTATTCCACGTTGAAAAAGAAGTGAAACTGTTAATATTTTGCATTAACCTTTAATTTATTTAAATACAATTCAATCAATTGAGGCCGTCATGGCGCAGCGGCACAAGGGTGTGACTGTAACACGATGGGTGTGGGTTCGATCCCCTCTCGAGGAAGTGAAATATTTATTTACGCTTATATTTCCATTTCTTCGCTCTGGTGTCGAGGCAAAGCGCGGCACTGAGTTCTGCCACTAAAGACACAATACCTCCAGAATTCGGCAGATAGTGGGGAACGGAGTGTCTTAACACTAGGTTCCTAAATTATACAACAATTTTATTAATCAAATTGATTACAAAACTTACTTCTATTCATCTTTGGTTTTTCCGTTGGAGTTATTATTTTACCAAAGCTTCTTGGTATAAGTGAAGTCGTTTTTGTATTGTTTTTGCCTATGTTAATACAATAGAGTTAAAATAATATATGATTTCAGATTTTCTCATAGTATTTAATTTATTTTTAAGAAGAGGAAGAAAGAGAAGATAGAGAGAGGCCTGTCGTGGCATAAGGGCACAAGCGTGGACTGCAAGCGCGATAGGTCTCGAGAAAATTAAATATTTAATTTTTTTCATATTTTTCACTAGGAATGGGCAAAGCACGGCGTTGATTTCTGCCACTTACCACTCATGCCTCTAGTATTCGGCGGAAAGTGTCTTAAGAGAGTGCCTTAACACTATGTTCCTAAATTACCCCTGCCTAGCCTGCTATGTACGGAATAAAGCGTGAAACTGTTATTATCAAATACTTAAGCATTACATACTTAAATTTGGCAAACCTTTCTTTCGACGAAGTAATTTACACTGTGTACAGCTATCAGTTTTCTTTGGTTTTCCTATGAAATCCCCATTATCTGTTTTCTTAAAAACACTAGCAACGTGCTGTGGTTCCACACACTCCATCTTATTAGGAATAATATACTTTAATTTATATTTTAATATATTTAAAAAGTTATTTGTATATAAGTGATGTTAAATTTTACAAAGAATTTATTTATAACTGTACTAATATAGTTACTGAAATTTATCTAACGCGTTGGTTTAAATGGTGAGGTATTAATTGACAGTGGAATGACAAAATGTTTATATATATACTGTATAGTTTT
>HE671472.1:138529-154375 GCA_000313835.2 Heliconius melpomene melpomene
TGTGTTTGTGTGTGTTTGATAAATATGATTTTTCCTGGATTTAATGACAGAATACTTCTTATAAACTAAACAAATAATAATTTGCCAATAATAGTAAAAAAAAGATACGAAATATATTTTTAGAATTGGTTGACTTTATTGGCATAGTAAATAAAATAAACCGCTCTCAGCGACTGTAACGTGAACAAATTTCGGTCTCGGATTAGAAAACCGCGGGCAGAAAACTGTGCGTCAACTGCGTCCGCGTCCGGGGGTCCGCCTGCAATCGCAATCATGATGCAACGCGTGCACTTATTCTGGATTTTACCTTTATTGTGTATTTTTTTCTTTTTTTTTAGCTTCACGCTGTATCCCGCATGTAGCAGGATAGGCAGAGAATAGTGTTAAGACATTCCTCCCTCCATTTTTCGCGGAATTCTGGCGGCATTGCATTGTTGAGTGGTGGAAGATAATATTTAATATTTGAGTGGGAATCGAACCCAAAAACTGTTGCGTTCTCACTCAAGAGTTTGAACCCCTGCACAACGACTGACAAAATTTAATAAGTAGCGTAAAACAAACAAATATTTTTTTTATATGTACGCATAGGTGTTCAATTTTATCCCCTAAATTTCTAATCAATTTTATTATTAAAGCCTCAGTGGATACGGTTAACCCATCCACCAATTCTACATTTCACATTTTAAAAAAATCTATATAACATACAAAAAACAACATAAAACCACCATATTTCAATATAATTTCTATAGTTCCAAATCATAGAATAGGCACATCAAAACTTTTCCCGTTGAACTTTGAACAGCCAGCGAGCGCAGTCCCGTTAATTGTAGACAAACGAGATTGATTGAAATGGACATGCAATTTCTAGCTGCGACTAGGCACGTCGCTTTTTACATTCCTAATCGGGATCCTGTGACAGGTAAAAAGTAGAGGCAGGTTAAATAACACTTTACTACCGAAATGTTCATTAGTGTTAGCTAATTTGGGTATTTCTAAAATAAATTGTGTTAAAGTTTATTATTTGTATCAAATCCGTACATACTGGTAGCATGGTACGCAGAGGGAACCTAGTGTTAGGACAATCCGTTCCCCAATTTCTGCGGGATTCTGGAGGCATTGCGTGTGCGGAATCCAATGCCGAGGTTTGTCTCGACGCCAGAGCGAAGAACGAAGCGTCTTAACATTAGGTTCCCAGGTTCCTTCTGCCTAACCTACTATATGCGTGATACAGCGTGAAGCTGATTTAATTTTTTATTTTTCATTACTATCAATATAATTATTATGAAAAAAAAATCACACAACCTCAACACTAAATATGATTACTAAAGCATTCAATACTAATTCCATTTAAAAAGCATGGGGGGAGGTGCCAAAGTTCGATTACCGGGGAGGTAATTAACCCGATTACGAAGATAGTGGCGTGAAATGTCGACATCCCAACTTATTGAAATGTACGGCGCCTTGTCGCTACATTGTTTGCTATGAGATTAATATGTTTCACTGGATTTAGGTAAAGTTAAACTTAGATGATGTATTTGTGAGATATTCCTTGAAGAGTTAAAGGCACGAGGGTGTGATGTCATGATAATGATGGTGTGATGGCAGTGGGTTCGATTATCATTCGGGGTAATGAATTAAAGAAGCATCAGAAGCCGAAAAAATAATAATTAATGATGATACATCTAAAATTCTGTGGGGGTGTTATTCATCTAAATTGTGAAAATAAATGTCAGCCGGAAAAACTTTATTATACGGGATTTAATTTATTGAAAAACTTAACCTGTCTTGTAAATGTAAACGCAGCAAACGAAAAACTTATAAATAAAGAAATAAATATATTTTTCGGTATAAATAATCGTACATAAGTATAATTAAAGAAATAAAAACACTTTTACGAATAAATACTATTACATATATCAGTATAGATATTATTGTAGGAAATTCTCAACTATGCTAGGAAATGGTTATTACAACTTCGTTACAAAATAACAAGTGTTTTTTTTTATTCTAATTAAATTTTAAAGCGGCGGCGGCTCTAGGCGGGACAGGAGTGCGGCGTGGAGTTACGCCACACAACGCGGAATGTCTCAAATTCACGAAGCGGAATAATTAGACATTACGTTATCCGTAATAACCGTGAAGTTGTACCATTGGGGTTGCCGCATGTTAAATAATTAAATATATTAAGTTTGCTCAATCAGTTGCTATAAAACGTTCGACAAAGACGAAATGCCTCGAAGCGGGTAGGGTTCGTTTTAATGTGAGTCGACTTCGTGTAAACAACGCTGTCGCTGGCTTCCTGTGCCATCGGCGAAGCAAAGAGTATAGATGTTATAGATATTCTTGTTTTTTTTTTAGACTTTCTTGCCTTATTCTAAGCGAAAAAAGAAAGCGAAAAAAGCCATTTGGAAATGAGTGCTTAAAATTTATACAACTAGTTTAAATAAAAAAAGGGTAGGTTGAGACCATTTGTGGCGCAGGGGCACAAAGTATGACTGTAAATGTGACAGATTGTGAGTTCGATTCCCATTCGAGGAAATTAAATAATTAATATTATCATTTCTTCACCTTAAGTACCGCCACTCAAACGGCAACGGTAAACGTTTCTTAACATTACATTCTCTCTGCCTGTCCAGCTGTGTGCGGGATATAGCGCTAAAAAAAGTAGGTACCTATCAGATATACACTACATAAATATTAATATCTTCGTTTTCCAACAAAACACGCAAAACTTAAACCAAAATAAACGCAAAGTTTAGAAAAAAACCACAAATTTAGTACAATTCAAATCTCATACAACATCATATAATCTATGACAAAGACATAGAGGGAGATGGAGATGGAGATGGGTGAGATCAAAAAAATTGTGCTTCCAATAAGGGACATCATTAATTCTCGCCGGCCTCGCCGGGGGATTGCCTGCATTACTCTAATAGCTTCTCAGAAAAATAACGGATCAATATCCGGGGTACGGAGCCGCCTCTGTTGTGGTCGTGGATCTGCTTTGATTGAGCTTGGATTTGTGTTTTTATGGGATATGTATTGTTTATGTTGGATGTATGGAAATTGTTTGTGTTTGTTGTGTTTGTAGATCGTTGAAAGTGTTTTTTGTGTAGTTATTAGTTATTGTTTGTTCGATTCCTACTGGAGGAAATAAAATCTTTCTTTAGAGTTCGCGTGAAAAATGGGGAATAGTGTATTAACATTAGGCTCCGTCTGTCTACCCTGCGGTGGGCGTGTTACAGTATAAAGCGGAGAGTTATAAGTTATATTCTATTATATATTTATACTATGAATCTAATTTAAGAGCACGATTCATTTATATTCAATAAATATTATCTAAAAATACCGAGCAAGTATTATTAACGCAGTGTAATAATTTAATATTTAAACAGTTAATTAAAAGTTTTCTTCATCTTAGAGTACCTACCAAAAAACATCGTTATAAACACAAGAAACGAACCTTACCTTGAAAAATCCGATTATAAAGTTGATTTGTAGGCAGTTAAATAAGAAGTTGGTAGCTACTAAGAACCTAATAGTCTTGTAAAAATCCCCCGGGCACCTAAGTATTTCTTTCAAATAATTATCCGACAAAACAGGCCGGGATTCTTGCGGAGTTCGTTAGGTTCCTTCGGCCCTCCCTAAGTAGAATTAATGATTCCCTTTATTGAAAGTTCAATTTTTTGATTAGGGGCCGCGGGCTCTCGTCGAACATTGTTCAAACACCGGATAACAGGGTTTTATTTGCATTCGGTCAATACTGATTTGATTTAATTATATATAAGAGGCTGCGCTTTTTTCGATACAGTTTAACTATCTATGTCTTTATAAAGTTTTCCAAAAAAAAACTAATATATATTTTTTAGATATATGGCCAATATTTTTTTATTTGAGCTTTTAATTATTTATCAAGTAACGAGGTTTGCGTAACAATTGATTTCAGTATAGTTTTCTAACATTAAAATACTATATCAATATTTTCGATAACAGGAGAATGCATGTTAAAAAAGGATCCAGCTAATAAATAACCTTCATAGATGAGTGTTTCTATTTTCATAAGCATCATCAGATTTGAGGCCTGTCGTGGCGCAGGGGCACAAGTGCGTAACTGTAAACTTGACCGGCTGTAGGTTCAATCCTCATTCGAGGCAATGAAATATTTATTATAGCAAAGCACAGCGTTAAGTTCCGCACTCAACACGCACTGCCTGAGGAATACAGCGTGAAGCTATGTTCCCTCTGTACCCTAGATAATAACACACTTATTTAAAAGATCTAGCCAAACGAAAGTAGATGAAAAACCCCAAAAAAATCTGGAACAAATACACTAATTCTCATTTCTAGGTCAATCTCCCACCTAAAATATAAACAAGGCCAGAATATACGATAGCAAGAACAATGGCCATATAAAAAATTCAAAGATTGCACAATCTTTTGTGTAGTTGTGTTCCCTTACAAATAGCGGCAGGCACGGTGGCCGAGAGCTGTAATCTGTTGGCGAGTGAGGAGAACGAGACGAGCTGGAAGCAGCGCAAACGGTAGACTTGACATGGTTTGAAAGGAAAAAAACTTACTTAAAAAAACTTTTGAAGAAAATTTATTATATTATAGATTTTAGGAAAAATGTAAATTAGAATAAAAAATGTGAATAAAGCTAAATTTGGTTAATATTCTCATTATTAAGATTAGCGTTTATGTTTAAGGGGGTCGCTATAATATAATTTGGATTATAATCTATCTTTTTTACGTATATTAGATAGAAAGATCTGCTATAGTTTAACGTACCTGTATCATTTTCTACTAGCTTCGCACATGCCCCCTTATATAGCCAAGTAAGGCGACAAAGTCTAGTCATGACAACCTATTCGTGAATTTCCACCTATAGCCGTTGCGTACAGATATAACCAGACACTTCCTCACTCTACCACGGTGCTTTCATAATATTATCACAAAAATATCTGTATAAAAATATCTGTAAAATATATCTATAAAATATCTGTAGTGTACAATGGTTAAGAGAGTAGGGCGAGGCGGTCCGACGCGGCAGGAATCTAATTTGGTTCAGTAGTCGTCGCTCATTTGTTCAAATTACATCCCGCGCCGACGCCACCGGCCGAGACGCCGGAACTATGGACCTTTGTATAAATAGAAGGAATTGTTTAGAAAGAGGTAGTTAGCGGGTTCGATTGTTATTATAATTATGTTTTTTTTGTTTAGATTTAGGTAGAGAAGGGTAGGCGATTGCTAAATATATAATGGGCACAGAAGAGGCAAAGGGAACCTAAAGAAGAAATAGAGTCAAGACAATATGGGCTCGTAGTGTCCAAAACAAGTGTTTTATAAGAATTGCACTTAAAATAAAATGACATGTAACTACTAAATTAATATCAACACATATCTATGTATTTTATAAACATTGAGATATATTTAGGTACTAATTAAAATTATACAGTATGACAGATGACGTCACTAACTAATTAACCCATACATACTTTAGAACTATGATATTAATTACTAATATTAACTTCCATGCTGTTATGCAGTGCAGTGCAGTTATACCGATATGCATTCTCACGGTGATTGACTTACGTAATGAGAACGATCCAGTGCCTTCTCTATATGTACCCTATAGGTAGCCTATAGTTACCCTATAGGTTCTCTGCAGGTTCTCTATAGATATTCTATATAGTAGTAGGTTGTTAGAGTATGTAGAGCCGGGTGTTTATGCAGCCTTGCCTGGAGTAACGCATGTGTCAGTGATTGGATTAACCGGTGAACGCCTTTTGGAATTGTATCTTCTGATATGATGTGGTCGAATTTAGTTTAGTTACTTAGTTGGGGATAGTTCAGTGGCGTAAGGGTGCCAGCGTGTGACAGTAAGCTCAACGGGTGGTGAGTTCGATTCCTACTCGAGGAAATTAAATGTGTATTATTTTCATTACTTCGCTCTGGTGACAGGGCACAGTGCTTGTTACACTAGTTTAGTTCTATATAGACTTTTGGCTTCTTCTTTTGTTTTTAGTTGAATAAGAATAGATTCACAGACATAAGTGGATAGAAAACTTGAATAAATTACAAGAATCATAAGAACGTATAGATATCGAAAATCGCACGCCTTATTATGCCATCTTATTTATTATTATGACGCCTTATTCCTTATTGAAAAAAAAATAGAAAAATTCCGCTTCACGCTTTATCCCGTACACGGTAACGTAGGCAGAGGGAACGTCGTGTTAAGATCCATTCCCCACTTAGCGAAGAAATATTAACAAATAACAATTCATTCCCCTAACAGGTAATCGAACACACGACCGTCGCGTTTACAGCCACGCTTGTGCCATTCCTCCACGACGGTCTCTTAAATCGTAAATGATTATTAAAATGTTCGAAGAGAGTTGTTTTCTTAGAGTTTTAATGTTTGCCCTCGTTAGGCGGTAATAAGGCGGGGCTGTATCAGTCAAATATTGATGTTGGAGCGCCTTATTGATTAGCTCAGCTGGGTTTTTACTTACTTGGAATGTTCGAGATGTTTTTACTTCATTAATGTTTGAGAAAATTTATGAATTTATATATATATATATATATATATATATATTATATCTACAAATAAGATAGGACCACAGATATAAAATTTTGATATACCTATACATAATATGTGTGAGAGTGATTCAATGGTAGAATATCAGCTTCACGCTGTATCCCTATATAACCTAGTGTCAAGACACTCCGTTCCCCAAGAATTGCTTGTTGAGTGGCGGAATTCAACGCCGGGATCGATAACACAACCACCCATGTGCAGTTACGGCACGACGGCCTCGCCCTCGAATTTTTAACTTCTATACAAATTTAATAAATACAGATATGTTCTAAAGATTTAATTGCTAGCACTATAACCTACGGTACTATGTAGAGTCATATAAAATAAATGAATTTTATACTCAGCTATACCCATATATGAGCATCAAACCTGTAATGGCACTTTTGATAGTTTCATTTCCATAGCTACCTCTAAATCCGTGGAACTTTGACGATATCCGCAATAACGTAACTAAATGTATTTTATCCACCAGATTTAGTGACACTTCACTCTTCCTCAATCCGTTGGGAAGCGATGTGATTTAGAAACATTCTGCTAAATATGAAAGGTCTTGTGAATGTGGTCGGGAGTCGCGCCGTGGGGAGTGTTTTTGGTTTATGTTGCGTGAAATTTTATAGTCGCGGACGCGGTGACTACTGGTTTATACGTATTACGTCTCTACAATGTAGATGTAGTAAATGATTAAACCTAAGTGGATAATTCGTTGGTCTTCAAGTTAATATGATGTTATTTAAAAACTGGATTGTAATTAGAAAGTATATTTTCCACGTAATGCCTCTAGAATTCGACGAAAAATGGTGTACAGAGTGTTTTAACACTACGTTCTATTTGCCGGCCCTGCTATGTGACGGCTGTGTCATTTTTTAATTAGTAAATGTCAAAATCAAGAACACCATTCGTGTTAAGAAATAATCGTTTGACGCTACATTTTTAATATTTTATTTTTCATTAGTTAAAAAATTTAGATAATTTTTATAAATAAATAAATTAAATTTACACATAAAAGAAAAAAAAATAGAATTTACCAAAGTATAAATTATCAAATATCATATCTGAAAAGGGTTCCATGTGAATTCTTAGGTTCCTACATATTTGCTCAGCATTATACAAATGAGTCGCGGCCTTCTCGGACGTCTAACTTGTTAAATGAGAGCCTTACTGAGTAAACAGAGAGCGGCGAGTGGGTAAATACTGTAATACGGTGGAACGGTAATATGGTAATATTCCCAGCTCGAGCTCAGAGACCTTATGAAAGCGCTGCATTATGACATATTGGATAATGGATGTCAGAGAGTGACTTTTTATTATTTTTTTTTATCTTTTTTTGGGGTAGGTAATGATTATAATTGGTATAAGATAGAGGAAGTGTTATTAAGGACAGTCGTGATGCAGCGGAACAGTGAGCGACTGTAAAGGCGATAGATTGTCATTTCGATTCCCATTAGAGGAATTTAATATTTTCTTTACTTCCTTCTAGTGTCTTTCTTCGAAATTTGATAGAAAATGGGGAAAAGAAATGACTTAATGGCAAAAGAGTGTGATAACAGTAGATTCCCAGATTTCCTTTGCCTAACCCGCTATGTATGAAATTCAGTGTAAATCTAAACAAAAAGAGATAGAGGAAGTAGAAAATATTTTTTCTATCTTTCCCAAAAAGAAAAACTGAATAGTTTGTATAGTATAACGAACTAAATTATATGTATGTACGTCTGTTTATCAGCGAAATCACATTAACCTGTTACAAGGCATTTTTTATATGATCCAATGCCCAAGAGACAGTTCCATCACCGTCTGTCCCCGACGTGAGGGCCATTGTTGACTAGATTAAACTGTTTTGTTGAGTTAACTTGCTTAGAGTGACGGCGAAAATTATTTGTGTAATCGCTTTTTTTAAAGATTGAGGACGTTTTGCCTGGTAAATGGGTGGTAAATGGGTATTTTTTTTAGCTTCTTAATATATATATTTTTTTAAATGTAAGGTATATATAATTTAGAACTGCTAGCGAAATTGCTTAGTAAAAATGTTTTAAAAAATTTAAAAATAAATCATTTTAAGGCAAAAATTATTTATTTGTCTATCATTTTGTTGTTGTTGTTTTATACTTAATCCATATCTATATTATAAATTCGAAAGTAACTCCGTCTGTCTATCTGTCTGTCTATTTGTCTGTCTGTCTTTTACGCAATCAGGGCCAAACCGCTAATTTAATTGTGACAAAATACTCATAGAGAGATATTTGAGGGTCTCGGGATGAACATAGGATACTTTTTCTCATATTTGTAATATTTTCGATATATACCAATATATTAAAATACTTATTAATTTTACATGCAATTTATTCCGCCATGTTAATAACAACCGTCGCTTTGCGACCGTTGCTGAGCAACGATTTGCAAAATTTGTTATTAGAAAACGTCAACAAAATGAGCTTGCTTAACGCATCTCTCTATTGAAAAATGAAAATAATTTCATAACTATATTTAATAAATATTCGTTTAGTTCAAGCGGGCGTAGCCGCGTTCGGGTCCACTAGTATTTTGTATATTATATTTTAATAAGTATTTTTTTAAGCTTAGATGTTAAAAATACCTACAAATATAGATACGAAGCTAAGATTTCACAAACTTATACAGCACATATCACGTTCCCTAAAGTGATACAAGTATCAGTCTGAGTTTAAGCCTAAGTTTAAAGTTTCATCCAATCGATATCCTCAAATATCACGTATCACAGGAACCCTTCAACTAACAAGTTCCAACTTGTCTTCAACTTAGCAAGCCTCTCGGATATATTGGGAATATAAATATCCGCCAGCCCTTTCTTAGCCACTTAAGACATCCGGGGACCCTTATGTCCTACACGGTACTACATGTCGAAGGAACATCTATTTTGAGTAACGCTGTCCCCATGGGAGAGTGGGTATTTGAAAACTTAATTTCACTGCCAAATTCTTTGATAGAAGGGTCTGTATAGTTTTGTATGGAAATAGATTTTTTTTACTGAGTAGGTATGTGTATTGAATAGGGCTTAATTGTTGTTTAAATGTTTTTTTTACTGATGAACTCTCGTGTTGCTGTGAGAATAGGTACCTATGTCTATTTTAATTTATTACTTGAATGAGTAGTGGGTTCAATTTTATGTAAGTGTAAACATATGAAGACAGTACAGTGTAGAATATAAAAATAACTTTTTTAATACTTATATTAATAACGTGTCTATTTTTTTACCGTCAAAAAAGGACTCATAAAAATAGATTCTGAAACTACAAAAATATTAAATCTAATTCTTAGGACTTCAGTATACATTTGGTTAATTTCTTCTTGAAAATATACAAGTACCTGAAAAATAAGAGAAAGTAATAAAAAAAGATATGTAAATTAAAAAAAAATAAAAATAAAAGGTGCAATAATGACGTAAATCTACTTTATAGAAGAAAAAATCTTTAATACATGCGTTAATGTATGCGAAAAAGCCTATTTATAGGTAAGCTTTGATTGCGCCTCTTATATTAAATTTATATATAAAAAAAAATTGCACTTAGTGAAAGCTTACTTACATAGACAAGCTAACTACAACTAAAATATTCATATAAATAAATAAATAAGTAAAAAACATTAGCCCTATAGAATATATAGATCCCAATATAAGAGACACTCCACCTCGCGTCGTCGGGTCATCAAAGGTCGAAATCCCATACCCTCATTTTGCGTCATTGCAGATTCTAGTGATGGATATTAATTCTTGCGTCTTTTATCTCCCTGTTTGTGTGTTCTCGACCGTATAACTCAATAACAACGGAGAGCTACGAAGACTTTGTAGGAGAATGCCATTTTGACGATTGATTCTTAAAGGGTTTTAGTTTAAGTTGAATTAAGACTGTGTATTGAAAGTTTTTATGAGATGATCTTTTTTATGTATTTTAGTCTGGTAAGTTTAGTTTTTTTTATTTAAAAATTGTATTTACAGTTTATACAGTGTGTAGCGTTAAATTAATTAAATTGTATCTTTTTTACATTCAATTAATATTATTTTTAAGTTATTTTTTTAAAAAATGGCCCTATTGTGTTCAATGTTCAATATTTAGAGTTTTAGAGTTAACTCAAAGTCATGCTATGTCTGTTTAACCGAGCGAAAATAAAGATAACTAATTTCCCCAAACGGGAATTAAACTTAGAGCCGTCGTTTTATAGTTAGACGTGCCACTGTACTACGACGACCCCATAATCTCATAAAATTTATTTTCAATATGTACAATATTTTTTTTTAAATAAAATAAAAAGAAAAGAATATGTAGAAAAACAAATATATTTTGCAATACTACTCCAGGAATACCGTTCGGACAATGGTCACAAAACGCTGATTTCGTTAAGTGTGCAAGTTTTTCTATGAGGGGGGGTGCTCGCTCTCCTGTTAAATTAGCGGGGCGACGGCTGAGCACGAAATATGTATCTTTCCTATGAAATTACATATATTCTCTATTTATATATGTATGTCTTAATATATATTATGTTGATATATTAAAGGAGGCCGTGAGTGTAACGAAATGGTTGTGAGTTCGATCTCTATTCGGGGGAATGAGTTATTATTTATTAATGTTTTCATTTCTTCGCTTTGATATAAAGGCAAGAGCTCACCATACAACGACGAATATGAAAAAATAGATATATTTCTGTTTTATTAGATAAAAGATGACTATAAAAATAATAATTATTTTTGATGGAATGATTGTCTCTAAATAACAAATTTAACAGAAGAGCCCAATGAAATTAACTATGATTTAGTATTTGAAAATTTATTTTCTTGATTTTTACCATAAGTTATGTTATAGAGTTTAGTTTATTGTGTAAATAGTTTTCTGTAGGCATTGTTTTAAAACCTATGACGGTTATCTACTGTAAGACTTAACATGCCTTGCGTAATAGATTAAGTTCAATAATTTTACATTAAGTGGCGGAGTTCAACGCCGCGCCGTGCTTAGAGTCACATACCAAACCATTACAAATTCTTTAATTTCATCATTAAAACACACGATTTCATTAGGGGAGCCGAAGTCAATAATCGACCGATGTATGGAATTTCGCCGACACGAGCTCCCCAGCGACATATTTGTGTAACACCTATCACCTGTCGGCGCGGTGTCGGCACATGAAAAATGATACTGGGAGAGCATGAAACTATAGGATATTGATGATATGTTTTGCTAGTTGCTGTCAATTTATACTGATTTTATATATTAGAAGAGTGTGATTGGTTGTTTAAGTTAATCTCAGAAACTAGTAAGAAACATATATTATATTTGTAGTAGTATAGTATAGACACAATTGATTCAAATAAATGCATTTAAGATGACGTAATAACGATGACGACGTATACACTGAATTTTTAAATAATTCTCTCTCTTTCTCTCTCTCTCTCTTTTTCTCTCTTTAATTACTCCACGAAATGTGACAATTTTAAAAATCTTTATGTATTATAGGAGTCAGTGAGAAGCAAAATAGCAGTACTAAACTTAGCAAGACATCATGGATTCTGTTACAGACGTCGATAAACTTTACTTGTACCTCACATACCGTACCACGTGACAACCCCGTGATCATACCAATAACGTCTCTTTATACAATTTTGTATTAAAATGATCATTCTCTATCTTATTACATTGTAATAAAGGTTTAAGAGATGCAAAAATAAATTTGTTTTTCTATATTCGTACGTTTTAGCTTCCCGCCGGTCAGACTGGCGTATCTATCTTGAAATATACTCAATTCTATTCTTAATTTATTGTTATATAACTTACTTTTAAAAGGTTTTTTATTGTATGGTAAAATGATATAATCAGATATCGTATACTTAATGTAGGTACTGTAATATAGGTAAAGGGAACCTGGGAAATTAGTGTTAATACACTTCCGTTGCTCGCTATCCATCACATTCACGCAGCATAATGTTGGAACACAACACCGCTTGTTCCACTAGGAAGATATTTAAAAAAAATGTTATTGCGAACCTTTATTAACCTAATGGAACCCAAAACAATGGTTTTTAAAATTTTTGTCTGTTTATCCGTTTTTCTGTGCGTATGTTATCCTTAATCTCAAAAGCGGCCTAACCGATTTAGATGTTGTTTTCACTATTGGATTTTGGTAAGCTTCCGAAAACATATAAGGTTTATTTTATTACAATCGGTTCATAAATAAAAAAGTTATGTCAATTTAAAGTATCTAGTTCGACAAATTTGCTGATTGCCGTTACAGTTATTTTTTACAACTGTTCTACTGAATTGACGAATCTTTAGATTTCAATTTCTTTATTAATATTTCTATTTCAAGCAGGCTCACTAGTGATAATATATATTTTTAGAACTATATTCAAAACATATATAGTGTTCATAAATCTAGATATATAAAGCTTTAGCCTTATAATTATTGCAATAATAGAAGTAATTAGCAGTTTATACCTAACTAAACTACTATAGTATAGTTGTAGTATTTAGCTTGTAATGCATATTGCTTACATTGCTAGCAGTCAACACATCTTAATGTTAGTTAATGATGAACAAACATAACGTTAATTACCCTACATCGCGATAATAGTTTGATTTGTATTTAACCTAAGATTTATGGTATAATCTTGATATAGGTATTATGTTATTTACGGATTATGATGTTTTCTATGTATTTTTTTTTAATGGTAAATGAAAATATTTTTTTACTGTACAGTTGTAAAAAGAAAATTTCATTATTGTTATTGTTAGGTAGAGGGCCTAGTGTTAAGACACTCCGTTTTTCATTTTCTGCCTACTTTTGGAGGTATTGTGTGTTTAAATAAATATTGCATTGCCTCGTTTGGGGATCGAACTTACAACCAATCGCGTTTACTATCGCACACTTGTACCCCTGCGCTACAAGGCTCAAATTAAGACAACTTTACCAACAAGTTTCTATTAGAATTATATAGTTGCTAAACTGTATGGCATATTACATTACATATTGGCAAAATTTGAAATATATGGATATATTTTTCATATAAATATGCGGCTTCGAACTCACAACCATTGTCCTACACTCTTACCTGCAACATAGAGGCCCACTAACAATTATTTTAAACAGCACGCTAAGAATGCCTTAATACATAACAAACATACCGACAAGTGATAGTTACGTATGGAATGCCGTCGGCGTGAATAGCCGTCGCTAATCTACCAATCGATTTAGCTATAATAAAAAAAACTTTTCTTTTATTATAACTTATATTATATAGCTAATTAATAGAAAAACTATTTATTTATATTATTATTGAAATAATCTTATTTATAATTCTTAGGTAAGGTATTCAGGCAATGCCTCTAGTGCCGCATATCTTAAATACCGGGCAGCTGGCGCGTCAGGAACGCCGCCGCCATCTGAATTCTGCCACCGCCACCGTCGATCCCTGTAATTTGTATTATTAATGTAATGTTATAGATATTGTTTGCATAATAATTATGATAATCCTCTATTTGGATGCAAATATTAATTATATTGTAGATATAATTTATGAGGTCAATCGGGCCTCAAATAAACAAAGCTTGTCTACCAACCCCTTAAAAAATCTCGAGAAATATGAATAAAACTATCAATTCTACGTATATAACTGAAATATGGTCTTTAGATTTAAAAAAAAACTATTTTAATATTATATTTCTTAGTAAAAAGAATAAAAATTAGCAGTTTAATTAGTTTAACTTAAATAGATAAATAGAAGCAACAGAATCCCGCAAGCTTAACATTAAATATTAACTTAAAAGCGAGATCTAAGTGCTTCCTACAAAGAGACTGGGATAAGCACGCGTGAAACTTAATATATTCTTAGTAGAACCTTATAGTGCTTAGGAAATCCCGTTACAAAGAACTGGAGATGAGGGGTTAAGCGCTGAAGTGTGTTGAGATAATCGGTGATGTTCCTGGATGTTGAAAGAAAAGAAAAAACATTTTTTTTTCAGCTAGAGTAGTGTAGGCAATAGGAGCTTAGTGTTTAGACACTCCGCTTCCCGTTTTCTATGTGATAATTTTAAACTTTTCATTATAAATTATGCCGGAAGTGGACGTAGAAGCAACCACTTAGCTGGTCGTTCAGTTAGGTCACTTTCAAGAAAAAAATAGATATTTTTCCTTGTATGTTCTTTTTTAAATGCCTTATTTATATCTATATGAGTATGGGGTATAAGTACATACTTCTCTGTTTGTTAATATTTTTATACCAAATTAAAATTTTCGTTATGGAAAAAATGTTATGGTACATTTTAAATGTATATAGAATATCAACACAACAAATTTAAAACAAAATTCCACCCAATCCTTTAAGAACAGCACAAAAAAATCTAAGCTCGCAAAATCTATGTAAATGTACAAAGGTCTTAAGGGTTGAGATGGGGGTGGGGGTGGGGGGTGGTAAGTGGACAAGGGGCAAGGCAAGGCGAACAAAATGCCGTCGCTTTGTGCCTAACGTTAATCTTTTAATAGCAATCGAGCGGTGCAGTAATAGTATCCTCGGCTGTGGATGCCTGTGCTGTCTTTTATTATAAGATCTTTGGGTATTTTAGAATATAGTAGGAGTATGTATTAGGGGGGTATGGGGGTCTAATTTAAATGATTTTTTGGATTATTTATGATATACGTAGGTTTTAGAGGCTGTGGTGGCACAAGCGTGTAGCTAAGCGCAATGGTTATGGGTTCCCATTCGAAGATGAATGAATGAATTATTAATTGTTAATTCCTCTCGTACAAGTCAAAGAGCGGCGTTGAGTTACGCAAAGCAATGCCTCGAAAATTCGTTTAAAGTTTTTAATAAAAATACATTTCATTTTTTTTTTTTGAAAACTTATAAAATATTTGAAAGAATTTATAAGAATTTTAACAGCGGCGATTGACAAGAACGTAGGGCCTAGTGGTCGTTTTTGGACGGTTTCAGAGACGTTTTATACGTTTTCAAAAAAATATATGGGTCATAATCAGAAAAAGTGCACATTTTGTGTCTTTTCTTGTCCCGCTACTTTGAATGCGTTTTAAAAATACAATTTTAAAGATAATTTAAATATTTTGCCATTTAAGATAAATTTACTTATTAACTTAAAGATTTTTGTAATATTTTAAATGTATTAAGGCTTTTAATAGTATTTTTTGTTAGTTGCAAAAAACTTTTCAAAATGCTTCCATACAATTTTTCGTGTCCCATTCACCACTTTACTTTTTAAAAATTGATTTGTTAC
>HE671473.1:11461-28377 GCA_000313835.2 Heliconius melpomene melpomene
TTTTTGTTGTACAAAATAAATAACTAATATTTTAGAAAAAAAAAAACAATTCTACTCTAATAATTGTATAAGTTAATTCCAATCCATTAATATCACGATCTAAAGAATTTGTTTAAGTTATTTATTTGTATAATAATTTTCTGCGTGAGTAGCGCGAGTAATATCAAATATTATTTGTTAACGTTAGTATAGTCTGTGTAGCTCATTAAAAAAATTAACACGGCTGTCGTTGTTTGCGTTACGAATAATTTAAGCCTTCTCTAAATATGTAGGTTGGGCACTTACCCAAAATTTAGTTGAAATTATTTTTAGAGTTTATCCTTTATAAATTATACATGAATAATAATTAATTTCCAGTAAAATTAAATAAATTAAGAATTAAAACTAAAATATTTCTTTTTATGATTAAAATACGATTGACTCATTTCAGTTTCTAACAAATGTCGATATTTCTCTACATTCCCATATATAGTAGTATGGATTTCTCAGAAGGTTGTAAATCATTTATTAAACAAATATTTATATGTCCTTGTATAATTAATGTAAGAAACATTGATGCCGAATATCAACTCGGGCGCGCGATGACGCCATTGGCTAAGGATGTAGACGTGACTCACAATTTGGTAGACATAAGCAAAAACCAAGTTTCAAAGCAAAATCTTTAGTTGCGATTTGTGATATCCTTATGTTCTTTTTAGCTTCATGCTTCACGTATAGTAGGGTAGGCAGAAAAAACCAAGAAGCTATAGTCCAGACACTCCGCTCTCCACTTTCCATTTTCTCTTTTTCCAAGTAGGAATAGAACTCACAACTTTCGCGTTTACAATCAGTCACTATACTACACCGTCATGGCCTCAATTCTTATTCTAATAATATAATGAAATTTTCCTTTTGTTATATTTTAAGCTAAGTTATACATGACCTAGATGACTTTATTATTAAATGTTTATTATTGTCATGACTCTTACGTTTAATTAGCGTTTAACATGAACCCTAGTTTATACGACATTCTACAGAAGGGGGAACTCAAGGTCATGTCATGGCAGTCTTCTTTTAATAGATACTTGACCGATTGCTATAAAATGTATTTTAATTTTTACTGTTTACATATTTTTCTTATCGGTTATATTTAAATAAAGTCAGAGTTATTTTCACCATCACACCAAAAGATAGTAAACGGGTCATCTTTTATAAAACTCCATTAAATTAAACGCACGCTTATTGCTAGTCGCCTTTAACTCTTTGCTTATATAAATGGATCCCCACCCACTTACCTAAGAAAAAATTACAAAAAAAAAAAAACACACTATTTTATATTGTAACTTTCTCTAAAACGGACTTAATAAATATTTCAACGATAAACAAAGTAAACAGGCACAACGTATTAAAATTTAACGCAACACGTTGATGGGGCTGATCGATAAGATCGTTAAATAGTTGCGGCTTTCATTAATATTCCGTAGCCTTATCTAATTTGTGTTGGAAGACAGAGGAAGTGGTTTCTTAGGAGCTATGTCCTGTTTGAACGTTTTTGAACCACCTGCCTAGTTACAGCAATTTGTTTTTGTTTAGAATTTATTTTTAATTTATTGGGGGTAGCCGTTAGTGTGGTCCAAAAAGGCAGAAGCGTGTGACTTTAAATAGGACAGGGTTCGATTCCCATTCGAAGAAATATGTGATGTCATTCATTTCTTCGCTCTGGTGTCGAGACAAAGCGAGATGTTGATTTTTGTCATTCATCAAGCAGTGTGGCGAAAAGCGGGAAACGGAAGTTCTTAATACGAGGTTCCCAGGTTCTCCTTGCCTACCCTATACAGCTTGGAGCTAAAAAAAAGTATTTAGTTTGATAGTGGAGCTCATTATACGATGTCATCCTAATTTTCTTATCTATTAGAGTTCAAGTAGTTAGTTCGTTATTGGAGTCAACAACCTCGTAACGGTGATAACTTGTAAGCAAATATAAATTTGGCAGCTAATATTTTAACTATATTATTGATTTGTGTTAATTGTTACATTTTCGGGTAATAAATACTTTTTAAGGACATTGTCGTATTTAACATAAATTATGAATTAAAGTTAATTTTTTTATCTGTTTAGAAAAAACAAGACGCCATTTTCTGTTTCTTCCCTTTAATAAATGTAAATATTGTTTTTGTTGATTATTGAAATGAATAAAAATAATACATGTTTTATATAAATTCAAAATACATGAATAATGCTCTTCTATATTCCGCTTTCCCACGTACGATCAAATAAATTATGACATATTCATTTGAAACTAGACCTTTTTTATAAGAAAAAATATTTAGTACAAGCAACGCTCTTGCGGCTTCGCCCGTTCGATCTACACAATTATTTATTTAGTAATCTAAATAACTGTCATGTTCTAATAACATAATAATAAAATTATAAATACAATTACTAAAAGTATTATAAAATTTTACATATTATATTAATTATAATCTGTACTGTTCTCCATATAGGCGCCAGCAACAAAAGTTACCAAGATGGAGGGATTAGCGAGACTGTTGAAAGTTCATTCAATGCCTCTAAATGGTTAAGATGCAGGCCTCACTCGTCCAATGTCACATATAATATGTATAGACGACGCAAATAACTATGACTCAACACCGAACCAACGGATTTTATATGCAACATCTCGAAACATTTTGCTTACGTGTTACCATAACGATATTAATGTTCATATAGTTTTATTATTAAAAAGAAAAATATATATTTAAAAATATAAATATTTTTCTCTTCCAGGCCAGGCAAGGTTCAGGCCATCGGTCGCTATGGGTCCAGATAGAGGATTCTCATAGTGCCTTCTCAACCCGGTATTTGATTCATCAGTTAAGCAATCATCTCTAAAGATGTTTGTCGAGGACATCATATTGTTAGAGTATCTTCTATTTATGTATATTTATCTTCTATATATATTTATCTTCTTCTATATATTTTAATACAATAATGCGAAGTTGACTTGGTTCTTAATAGAATAGAAACGCTCACAAACTCAAGCAATTGTTATATCTTATATGCAATAGATAACTCTCACACGAGGTTGGTATAATTTTATTAAAAAAAACATATACAATATTTTTTCTCAGCATGATTTAGAAATGGAAATGAGTGAAGATACACTATGGACTATGGAAAAAGAGAGTTGCCAGGCGTCCTGATTTTCAGCCCAATACCTGAATGTCCTAAGCGGAACAGACATGGTCCAGCTTTTCGTGAATTATTTCAAGCACTTTGAAAATTCTTTTTAATTACTTAATTTTTTTAATAAATAATTAGGAATTCCATTGATATATATAAAACTCCTGCTTTTCCCCAAGGCAAAATCTGGTAACACCCATATGTTATTTTCGTAGCAGATAATAAGTACTAAGCAATAGCAGTGATATAACAAAAAACTAAACTGTACATAAAAAAAAGTACCACATATTTTAATAGAAACCTCGCAAGCCTTCTACAATGCCTCTAACATTAATCAAAAAGGAAACAGGAATGGGGTCAGTACGAGCAACAGGCCGTGGCCATGTTGAATTATTTTAGTTGATTAAATTTAAACATAATTAAATGTGAACGCGACAGGTTGTGGATTCGATGCCCATTCGAGTTTTTTTCCCGGTCTGGTACTGAGGCAAAGCACGGCGTTAAGTTCCGCCATTCAAAATGGGAACAGAGTATCTTAACAACGTATTCCCTTTCCCTACCTCGCATGTGAAGGATACAGCGTGGTGCTAATAAAAATAAATAAATGATAAAATTTAATTATGTTTTGCTATAAACATAGTATGAAGATAAATTTGTAACCTTTGAATATTTAATTAATTAGACAATTGATAAAGATTGAATGGAATGAGTGTGTGACCTAAAGCAATAAATATAACCATGCCAATTGGAAATCGAAGACATGATATCACAAATGGTTTACAGCATCTAAAAGTACAACTCAATAAGCAATGCCACCAGAATTCGGAGGAAAGTGGGGAATGGAGCGTCTTAACACTACTCTCTCTGTTATATGTGAGATACAAGCGTGAAGCTAACAAAATTAGAAAAATAGTGCAGAATTCGTATTTATTAACAGATATTATTCAACGAAGGTCACGATAACACGAAGGATTTAAAAAATCTAAGTAAAAAACAGTGTTTATCACAATCTTCATTAAATATTTTCAATTTAAATTTTCTATTATTTTTAAATTATCATTGATTTCATCTATATCTTTCCTTTAAAAAATTATATAGATAGATACAATAAAAGGAACAATAGAAAATTAATTTCAAAGAGAAATTTGGTCAGGCGTCAATCTCGAACATATGGCAGAGTTTTGAAAGTAGCCTATATTTAAACCTTATAAATACGTCCAGCGTAAAGGCCATACCATATAAGGAGTGGTTCGGTGTGGTAACAGAACCGAGCCTTATATGAATCATCGTTGTTGAATTAGTATAAAATAAATTCTTTCATACTAATTGAACATCTGTTCCTATTTTTTTTTTGGTTAATCATCCATTGCATCATTCTTCAGGTTATTATTGCTGCAGGTTATTATAATACTGTTCAGATTTTTTTTATTTTTTTTTTGAGTTTTTTTTCTTTTTTTTTCTTGTCATTTGCCTTTAAGGTGAAGATTTGAGTGTTGGAGTAATCATAAAATTTCCACTGGTTTTTATAATTATTTTATTTATTGTATAGGTAATTATTTCGGAGTAAATATATTTTCTAGTGGGATTATTACATTAATGTATTTAGTCGAGGCAAATAATCAGCAAATTGATTTTAGTGTTTATGCTCTATGACATTGATTAGTTTTTAGTAAATATATAATTTTAATGTCCTTTTTTTGTATGTTTACATATAATTTTACAAATCAGCTATAATAATTTAATTATTATATATTTCTATATAATATAACATTTCATTACATTTAATATTTCATTAAAAAAGGAAAAATATATGTATAATTCTCCTTTCATTCACATGATATTAAATTAAAACGCGACGATCTATGCTGACTTAAGCTAAAAACTTAAGCCCCATTTACATTTTATGAGTTTTAAATACTGTTTGAAGTATTACTTTTTAGTTCATACGTAAGCTTGTAAAAATATTATTTTGAATCTTATTAGTGACTAGCTAGAGTTCATTTTAAATATGTATAAGAACAACATTTGTATATTGTAAAACAGATATTTAAGTGTCTGTCAGTTTTTAAATACATTTAAATATTTACAATTGTACTACATCATATGCATATACATATATAATTAATGAAATAACTCTATAAGTCCATATATACATATATGTACATGCAAAGCGCGGCGTTGAGAACCGCCACTCTATCGTAATGCCTTCAAGATTTCAAGGGAAAGTGGGGAACAGACTGTCTTAACTAGATTCGTAGATTCCCTCTGCTTATCCTGCTGTGTGCGGGAAATCTGGGGGGAATCTTTCCATTTGTTGGTTAGTTTTGATTCCTTCTGCTTATCCTTCCGTGTGCGGGATCAGGGATCTTCATTTGTTGGTTAGTGTTGGAAACACAAGAAATTACTGAATTAATGGTTTCCCTATTTTCAAATTAATGAATTTTAAATACGATACATACGATACATTCCAAGATATTTCTGCTAAAAATTCAGGTTGCAGACGTAAGAATCCCGTTCGATCCAAAAGCATAGTATAAAGATGCTAAAATTATTTAGTTTCTTATGACTTTCAAGTCATTACGTCAACTTCTATAGCAATTTATCAAAATAAATGGCTATAAAAGTCGCCGTTAAAGAATACTCAATTACCGTAATTCTTTTGGACTCTCGTCCTCACAGATTTATAATTCCATAAAACTCTTGAGGTTGCATTACCATCGATGCAACGAGACTTATATGGATTGGATATTGGAAACCGGTCGAAATTACTGATCGATTCTCCTTGACCCACATCATCTGTTGCAGGAAGATGTGCAGCATCTTACAAAATACCTTTTACTGACTATATTATATTTCTACTTTATTTCAGAACTAGTGCTGTGTGAGGTTTCGTCTGCGTGAATTGTACAGACTGCATTTTTTCTTATAAAGCAGGTTACGCAATTAAGCTTTTCGTCCAATTTTCGAGGTTATTTAATATAGAGTAGCAACTTAACGCCGCACGAACGCAAACATTAATTTTAATTAAACCCGTACCTTGTAGTATAGAAAACTTGCTTGCAGTTTTGAGGACATACTAAAGCGGGGAAATTAAAAATAATTTAGTTATTCCTACGAATGGGAATAGAACTCACAATCATCGTTAAGAATCAGACGCTGTCCCACCACCGCATAGAATTATTTATTACAAGCGCACTAAAATATGTTGTTTATAGCACCTGACTTATACATATGAATCTTTCCATAATTTTTCTTTCTATTAGTGAAAACTGCATCAAAATTTGTTGATTAATTTAATAGTAAAAGCAGTAGATATAAGTGGTAAATTTTGTTAAATACTATTCAAAAATGAAAACCAAAAATAAATATTTTAAGACAATATCGCTAGTAATAAAGGGTTATCAATTCAATGTTTTTATACTGGAATATAAATTAAGTTATTAAGGTCAATGACCGTATTCGGCGATGTTTAGTGTCTGCACAATTTACATGTTACGCAAAACGAGCTTGACCGTCGCCTTTTTACGATGTACGCTTTATCAGTTTAAAATTCTTATATTGTGAATGTTTTTTAAGATAATTGAGGTAACTTTAAAATAAATATTAAAAAGAATTCCTATTGGAGATAATGTATATGAAGGTAATTTTAAATAAAAAATAAAAAATAGTGTCTTCACGGTATGCCGCCATACTTGCAAAGATTATTTCGATAATGTAGAAGAAAATTGTAAGGTTATCTTCTATCTATGAAATAAGGGAAAACTTAACTAACCTATTAAACTGTTGTCATAATGCGTTAAATTAAAGAGTAGTACTGTTTACTATTTCTATTTCTTAATCTAGCAAAAACCATTATTTCTTCTTTTGTAGCTTCACGTTATATCCCACACGTAGGAAGATGGGCAGAGGGAGCCTAGTGTTAAGACAGTCCGCTCCGCAGGTTTAGGTAAATTCTGGAGACATTGTGTGTTAAGTGGCGTAACTCAACGCCGCACATTTACGCTATATTAAAAACGATTAACGATAAAATCAACAAAAATGTACAGAAAAGAAATATGTTCCAATTAAATTCCAATAGGTCATGTTATTAAAACGTGCATTATCAAATAATAATAATAGATTGAACATATGGTTTAAATTGTGCAATTTGCTGTTTCAGTAATAGTATATACGTACTATATAAATATTTCTCAATGTCCATTGATAAGTCATATTAGAAGCCAGGCGCGAAGGCAGAAGCGTGTAACAAATGCGACAAGTTATGGGTTCGATTCCCACTCGAGGGTATGAAATAATTAATATTTTCAGTTCTTGGCTCTGCTGTGTCATTTCAAAACGGCGGCGTTGAGTTCAGCCCCTCAACATGCAATACTTCTAGAATTCAGCCTAAAGTGATTTTGATGACATTGTCCGTTAATTTCCCTTACCCAACTTGTTGTGTACGGGATACAGCGTGAAGCTAAAAATAATTATAATAACTTAAAATATAAGTGAAGTGTTTACTACATCTTTCACCCAAAATGCAAAGCTTTTAATTTATCTAAACGTAGAGGACAAAGTTGACATAAAAAAGACCCAAAATATATAATTTATAGTTATTTTTCGTATACATATATGTCGAATAAATTTTAAATTATAAAGCGCTGTTCTTCTACAGATATTAAAAAAAACCTTTACATAAGTTAACAAACAAACAAATACAATTAATCTTATTAGAATGTTACTTAGTCGAAACTTGAAGTCGCTTCAAAAGAACAAATTGTTTCTAAATTTTCAAGTTCTAACAATCAGAGGTTAGTTCTAACTTTAGCTTAGCTGGAGGCGAGGTATGGCGAATGTAAATAGCGTTAGCTTCTTTAAAATGCAAAACCTCGGCCAGGTGAACATGTCACAATGGAATTTTCTTGGCAAGAACAAAAATAATTCTACGTACACACGTAGTTATATAAGTACAAGTAATACAAGTTTAAACTACGTGTAGTTTATACACGTAGTTTAAACTTGTATAAGGACTAATTTTGAGTATTCTGTGCCTTAGACATAATTATGTTCGATTGATTTCACATACTAATTCCTAAAAAACAGTATATTTATAAAAGGACATAGCAGTTTAGGCAGGGGGGATCCAGGAACCTAGAGTTAAGAAACTCCTGATGAGTCGTGGAACTCAACAGCACATGAATTGATTTTCTATTTGGTATAACACCTCGTTACATTTACATAATAACATTAAATCGTCTGAGATTTTTTAAATCTTATACAGAAATCTTTAAAACTTAAAATCACTAAACGTTCTTTTGAGATTAACTCTGGCGTCTGAGAACTTAAACTGATAACATCAGTTTTCAAAAATTACATGGTATGGAATTGCGTGAATAACTGTTCCAAATACCTTGGTGGATAATTCAAAATTACAGAGCAATTTCTTCACTTCCAACTTCTCATTAATTTAATTTATTAAGTGTACTCAGAAATGTTAAAAATTGTATACATAAGTGCCGTTTTAGTATCGAAATTGTTAGCTTGTAATTGCTGCTATATATTTTAATTCTGGCAATTATTTATTGATCACAGCATTCTTTTAAAGCGAGAATATTCTTTTTAAAAAGGAAAAAATATTTATTTCATAAGAAGAAATAATAATTATTGGTTTTTATACAATATTTGGATGTTTTAATTGTTTTTGAGCTTTAGAATTAAAATCTTAAACTAGTAATATTACAGGAAAATATGTTTAATTAGATACATAGGTACCGTTTAAGAAACGAAATTGTGAGTTTGTAATTATTACTATTTATTATTATTGATTCTGGTAATAATTTACGTGACATTCTTTTAAGGCGAAAATTAGAAAGCTTTTAAGGGTTTTCTTTTCCGAAAAAATAAATATTGTTTTTGACTTTTTAAAATTAGTGATGTCACAGGAAAATAAGTTGAATTACAATTAACTAGATAGGTACCTGCCATAATAAAATTTGTGGTAATTCTATTACACATTATATCGTTAGTCACGTTTGCTTCTTACATCATTACTTATTATAGTTTGTTTGTTGAAGCTGCTAACGTTTCATATCTATCTAAAGTAGCAAATTAATTGATTGGATGTTTTAACCACATTTTCGTCCAAAAAAAACTATTTTGTATAAGTTAAAAATACTATATTAATTAGTTAATCGTTTGAAAGATTATCTAAATTAATGACGCTACAAATAAATTAAACAAAAATAATGATTTCAACATGTAATTAAGAAAAAATGTTGACCGAAACGCAAAATATTATCGCAACCTAGTTAATTAGTGTAATCTAAGCGCATTAGTTACTTCATATATTTGAAATACTATATCTATATACTATTTTATATATACCTACTATATTAATATAACTAATATAATATTTAACGCCACACCACCAGGCATCCTGGTCACATGTAGCTATACCTAGTCTTCATTTTTATATGTGAACCTCAAACCTGTTTTCGGCCGTTTAGGATACCTCGTGTTATATGTGCGTGTAACCCATTATCCAAGACCAACCGTCCAATGGATCTTAGTGTGGGTAGAAAACTTTTTAAAAATTTTAAATAATTGAAGTTTTAATAGTTTAATAAAGTTAATGCTTTTAGAAGTTAATAATACTTTTAATGCTAAATATATAAGAGACACGTGCAAAGTTGAATCCCTTGTCGATATCTAGAATGTAGGTCACGGCCGAGTCCTTGTATCTGGACCACCCAGCATCCCAATCAATAGCTCTGACATAGCAAATATATGGCATATGAACTATTTGTATGGAATTTACTAGAAATATTTAATCAGACTCACCTTTCTCTGGGCTTCGGCGGCAAATCCAGATTTGGCGGCCCTATTGTTGGCCATTGTTTTCAAGTTACAACTAAAACTATTTTGTACAATAAATAAATTAAATCACAGACACGGGTTGTCGCCGTGAAGTCACCGCGTATAAGAATATACTGTACTGTAGTATAGCCGGTTGCCTGGTTGGTAATGTAAACACGACCGAACTGCTCAGTGTGTGTGTGTGCTATGAATGACATCATGCAGCGCGGCCGGCCGGTGCACGACTCTGGCTAAGGATGGAACTGTAAAGCCTAATGTCGATAGGCTTTTATGTTTTTTTTTAAAATTCTTATTTTTTTAATAATTTTAGGTTCTGTTAGTTTACTAAAATTTGTCTTATTGTTTACAATATGATTTGTGAATTAATCGTTCACTATAAATGTAATATTAAATATATTTTTTGTGTTTAATATTCACAAAAGAAGATTTTTTTAAATTTGAATTAACTGTGAAACGTTTAATTACTTAATAAATTCATGCATTTTTTTGTGCAACGTTTAATTACCTACTTAATAAACTAAAAAAATACCGAAATTATTTATACTATGAAAAAATAATATGCGACATAAGTGTGACTGAATTTTTAAAATAATCTAACCTTGCAACGACTTCTAACCTAGGAAAGCAATGGCACTAAGTCTTTTTTACAAAATTATTTATTTAACAGTTTAACTAGTGTTAAAGTAGTTGATTTTTAGTTCTATTTAATTTATTTAGTATTTTAATAAGTACTTTACTTTAAAAATATAATTTGTTAACAGTAAAAAAAACATCGACACTGAACACCACTATACGTTCGAAATGTAAAATGAAAACCAAGTATGGAATACAATGAGAGCAAAAGGGATAGGCTCAATAATTACTCTTCTCGTTCTAACGTCTTGTAGGAATGGCGGCGATTTAAAACCTATTGGAATTGTGATTTTGTCTTAATAAAATAATATATATGAAAAAAAGGAAAAAAATATTTTAATAACTTTTATTAATTTAATTCATTGCTGAAAACGTTATATTAAATTAAAAAAGGCACATAGGTATAGTATATGTTTTTAAAGTAATAAACAAAAAAATATTTTTTATATCAATAGTAACATTCATGTAAATTTAAATATGCGTTCAAAATCAGCTTAACCATTTTTATTTTTCAAATTAACCATCGATAAGCGCCATCTGTAAATACATATATTATCTATTTAGTATTGTAGGCTTTATCTGTGGTAGAAGGCTGTATTGACGGCATCCTAGTGTTAAATGTTAATCAAAGATGGCGGTAAATTTTCAAGCATTTTAAAAGCTTTTACAAACATATTTAAAAAATTGAAGGACTCCTAGGATAATAATGTATAAAATATACATTAACCAAAGCAGGGCTAGCGAATAGACTAATTGAGTTTATATAAAGAGTAATTGGGTTTATTTTAATTTTTAATTCTTTCAACACTCCTGCATGGGCATACCACATATGGTACGACATGTTAATGGTGTTAACTAAAATCCGAATTAAATTTGAATTACTTTTATGTAAGAAATATATTCCATAATTATAAAAAAAGGGCAGGAAATGAATGGAAAACAGAACTCGCATAATTACTAGTAAATATGTATTTATTATTTTTAACCTTATTATTACGAAACATCATAAATTATTTCTTATTCAAAAAACTTTTCAGGAAAAAAGCACATTCAATAAAAACTTATTTGTAGGCATCTATAAAAAACATAATTGACATCCATCTTTCAGCATACAGAAAGATGTTTATCATACGTAGGTAAATTTTCGTGTTTTTTTTAAAGAAAATTGTACATACATACACACAAAACTACTCAAATGAAATTCAAGAAATGTTTCATTGTAAATATTAAATAATTTGTAAGGGAAGCTACAAAATTAGTATAAAAATGGAATACCGTGGACGTAGAAACCGACGAGGACGGCCAAGATTGCGACCTACGCCATTATCCATACAAGATCGTCCACAAAAATCTTGTTTCTTTTGTAATATCTGTAGCTTTCTAATATTAACGAGTTTGATTGCAATAATATTTGTACTCCTGAAGTACCACTGCAATATGTGCAGTAAGAAATGTGATATTTATAATATTACCAAAAATATAGATGAAATTGCGGTAATTCTGTTTTTATTATAAAATTATATTAATATTTTTTATTAGTGAAAGAATTTGTAGCTGTATCCCGCGTATAGCAGGATAGAGCTAGGAAACGAGTGTTAAGACTACGTTCCCCACTTTCCCCTTAATTTTCGAGGCATTGCTTGTAATTATTGAGTGCCAGAACTTAACGCTGCATTTGTGCATAAATCTCGGGACGAAAAAATTAAAATATAATAATAATAAAAAATAATTGATTCCCCTCAGTGGGAATCAAACCCACAACCATTGCGTTATCAGTCACACACTTGTAACTATACCCTGTTTTTTAATTTATTTTGTTATTTTTTTATTTCAGTATAACATATCGAAAATGAAAAAATCCTATCATGATTTAGAAAATAACGTGGTAAAGTTTTCATACGACCTACCTAAAGTCGAAGGGCAAGTGGAAATTTTAGAAGCATTAGCACATACGTTGCAAGGAGGTGATTTTGTATGGAATCCAAATACCCACTATTTACTTCCAAATGTCGATGTGTTTGTAAAAAGTGAATCTTTTAAACGAGATAATAACAGTAACGTTGCCACGAAAAGTCCTAAGTTCACAAATATTAATACGGATTGACTAGAAGAAAATGGAGATAACATAAGTTTTCTAAGAAACTTTTGTTTTGGGACATTTTAGATTTGTTATCTATAATTTAATAAATAATAAAGATAATACGAACATGAAATAATACTTTCATTCGTTATTGTTGTAAATGAAATAAATAGTTCTATTTTAAATATTTTTTACTATATTAATTTGGATGCTAATTAAAATTAAATGAAAAATTCTTTATACACACAAATGATAATACACAAAAATGATAATACGAATTGATATAACAAATTTTACATGTTGACTAGAATAGGTCAAAGACGGCTTTAGCACTACAAGGGATCTTTTACAACCAACTTTCTATTGATAAAAACTTAAAATTGTGGTATGAAGGAGTTAAAGTTAAAGGAAAATACAAGGATAAGTAATAATTACGTTGATGTTTCATAGTCAAACTAACATATAAGTCGAACTTGGCATTAAATAATATGGTCGTATTTCATCAATCCAAAATTGTTTCTAATTATTAAATTTTGGAGACGGACGAGTTTATTTAGTAATTGCTGTGACAGATTCAGGTAACAGGAATCTGCAAATTATATTATCTTAAATAATTAAGTATGGAAAAAAAGAAAATATTGAGCTAATTATATTTTAGTTTTATGCGGCCATTTTTCATCTCTTCGCTCCCAATAGCAGCTTCCAATAGCAGCAAATGCCTTACGGCCTTACTCCGTTATTAGAGGATCCCATATCAGCAACTTCCATGTCAACTATCCATCCTGACCAGATGCTTCACACCAATACTAAATTCCACTTTGCAATTATCTAGCTTTACGGAAACAAGTAGGGCGTAGTAATTGGAGAGTTGCTTGCGTTATCTAGGATGCACAACTAAGGCTTGATTTGCCTCAGGAACAAATAATGATTTTTAGAAATTAAAATTTAAATTTGTCTATTAAATTTACGTCTTTATTTTAACATTATCCTATCCTATATCTTATAAAACAAAGTCGCTTTTCGTGTCTGTCTGTTGTTTCTAACTCTTTTTCTTCTAAACCACCCAACGGATTTTGATGCGGTCTTCACCATTAAGTCGAGTGTTTTTCGTAGAAAGTTTATATATAGTTTATTATTTGTACATTCTTATGTAAATTAACATAAATACGATAAATGTGTATAAAGTCCTACCCGTTGAGACACTTTCGCGCATGCGCTGCTCTAATGGTAAGTACTACATGAAAAAAATGTACTGAAGTATTGTTCCTCTTAATAAGATCTACAAAAAAGTCCGCGAGAGCATATTCGTATCTTTTAAGAATAACGCGTAGTGATCACTTTTCTGTCTAAAAATTATAATTATATATATTTTTTATTGTGAGGGATATTTTTCCATAATGGTATTAATCCTTATCCTAAATATCCCCGAAGATAAAATTAGCTTTTTACAATATTTCGAAATTGCGAATAGTTTTACAGAAAAACGCATTTAATTGTTGACACATCCCGCCGTTGACACATCAGCTGTGCCGACTCAAGTTTCACTTATCCCTTACTCTCAGCATATAAATAAGTACATTAGTTACGTTGGCCATTTAATGTAGATCAAAACTGTCTTTTACTGTTTTTCATTTTAATAAGTACTTTAGAAGTTGTTACAATATCAAAAAATCCTTGCTGCGAAACGGCTCGCCACTCGCCATGCGTCCGCCGCGCCCGCCTGCCTTACACGCATCGGTGGTTCAGTGGTAGAATGCTCGCCTGCCACGCGGGCGGCCCGGGTTCGATTCCCGGCCCATGCATTCTACTTAATTTTCCTCACAGGCAGCCACGTCGTGCTTGCTTTTCATCAGGGACAGAATACCCCCTTCAGCATTAACCACAAGCTCGAAAAAAAAAACCCGGCTGCCTTTATAGCAACGAAGATTTTGTTAGATGCGTTTGCACGTATTGGATAATTGGAGTTGAATGTATTATTTAAGCGCGATATATTTGGTTTCACATTTTTTGTAGTAGTTATTAGTAGGTAGGTTTTTGTTTATAATTTCTTCCGTTTAAAAATAGTCATTTAACTATCTAAAAATAGTCATTTAAATATATTTTAATAAGTACTTGAAAAGATTAGTAGCACGGATTTAAAATTACGATACCTACTAAAAAATCCTTGCTGTGTAAAACAATTGGAAAATTCTTATTGAAACTACGAAAATGCGGGTTGCATTAGGGTTTAATTAATTTTCACATTATCTTAAGTGCTTTGCAAACATACATTATATGAATAATCCAGTAGTAAAAGCGGGCGAAGCCGCAAGAGGGTCGCTAGTCTATATATATAAAATCGAAAAGTCACTCACTCATCACGAAATCTCAGAAAGTACATGTGCTAGGAATCTCAAATTTTGCCTAGGAGTTACTTATAGGTTGTTGGTGCTCGCTAAGACGGGAATTTGCAATATTCGACTCCTAAGGGGTTGTTTTTGGAGTCGAAAGTTTGTATGAAACTTCGTTAGTACAAATGCTAGGAGTCTCAAATTTTGCATAGACGTCACTAGGACGTAGTCATGGAGACAGAAATTAATAATAACATAGTTCACGCGGGTGAAACCGCGAGCGGGCCGCTAGTACTTAATATAAAGGTTATGAACCGTCGTGAACATATTCGTGGAAATGGATATATCTAAAAAAATATTTTTTATTATTTACAGCAGAAAATATTGTCACTAGTTACAAAAAACCATAAAAAATACTAAAAGAGGAACTTTAACGCATTTATATTTTATATTTCATAATATGTAGGTGGTATTGTAAAATAAAATATCGAAAACGTTTAGCCTGAAAAGCGGTCGTTGTCGTTGTCAAGTTGACATGTAGTATAAGGGTCATAATCAGAAAAAGTGTACATTTTGTGTCTTTTCTTGTCCCGCTACTTTGAATGCGTTTTAAAAATACAATTTTAAAGATAATTTAAATATTTTGCCATTTACGATAAATTTACTTATTAACTTAAAGATTTTTGTAATAGTTTAAATGTATTAAGGCTAATAATAGTATTTTTTGTTAGTTGCAAAAAACCTTTCAAAACGCTTCCATACAATTTTTCGTGTCCCATTCACCACTTTACTTTTTAGAAATGGATTTGTTACGAATATTTATGGTTTTATTTGATTTCAGATATGTTTATATTACTTTGCTTTATGCATAATATTAAATAGAACTACTTTTATTGATACATTATTTAATAAATAATATATATGAATTAAGTAAATTTGTCCCAAAATATTGTCTTTTTGTTACTCAGGGCTAGTAACGTACAATTAAAATATGAACGCAATTATTTTGAATGGTGTTTAATATTAGTTTTTATTGGGGCACCATATTTCTAAAAGTCAATGCTGTCGTAGCTACAACCAGTAATGTTCTCGCAGCAGTTGAGGGGTTCAAATGTTTTAGAGTGAATGCGTGAAATTACATCTCAGGGTTATAAACGGCTTTTATTTTGGTAAGTATTCTGTAATTTCGTTTTCTTCTTTATGTTATTTGCTTCTTTTTATAAAATCTCAAAAAGAACTTCAGGGCTTGCACATGCAACACATGGCTTATAAGCAAATATTTAAAAAGGTTAGAATTTCTCAGACGTTATTCTCAATTTTGTTATATTTCGTTACGTAACGAAACTGAGAAAATATGAAACCTAGTTCATAATTACGTTACCATCGGAAGATATGTATATAAAAAAAATTGATGGCATATGAAAAAAATAATTACTTATGATAAAATAGTGGCATAAGATAAAAATAATTACTATAATTACTTTTGATAACGTAAAGTAACTAAAAATAATGTTTTTTAAGTTTTTTGCCTGTTTGCTTGTTTGTCTAATGTGTTTGTGCACGCTTATCTCAGAAACGGCTTAACCGATTTAGTTAAAAACATTTTTTTATTCTTCCTGAAATTAGTTGTGATTTTGTAATTATTATTTTTTTCTCTGGAGATAGTGAATTAATAAATATGTAGCTCAAGCGGGTGAGGCTTTTATTTAAAAACAAATACGTTTTGTACTAGCGTTGTTAAAGATCTAAACAATAAACATGAAATATTATTAAATACTTATTGATAAATATTTTTTTATTTTCAGTAAGCGTCATGGCTCCTATGTCAAATGCTGAAAGACAATAAAGATATA
>HE671473.1:28477-95466 GCA_000313835.2 Heliconius melpomene melpomene
ATTCCAGTGATAACGACTCAAATTTTGATATATTTTAAAGTGGATTTAATTTTATCATTAACTTTGTGATCTCTAGAAATATAAGTTTATTACGTTACGAACTACCATTATTATATTGTTAATATTGTCACTTTGTTATGTTTTCTTACATTTATAATCTGTTAATTCAACGATTGAATCTTTAAAATTATAATTTGTTTCTCATTAAATAAAAAAAACAATAGTTTTATTCATATAATATTCTTATTTTGTTGTGTATAATGCCTTATGTCATCAGTTTCGTAACAAACATTATCAGTGTTGTTACTTATCAGTTACGTTACAAATTCGAAAATGTCCACTTTTCTGATTATGACCCATAAATCAATAATCATATTTGTGTGCCGCACAAACATTGAAATTGTAAAAAACACAAACAAATATATCGCGTTATTTTATCGGCTACAAATCGAATATTTTCATATATATACTATTTTCTTATTTCATATCATTTCTATTTGATATAATTGGTTTTTGTAATTTTTATTATTCACTGACAGTGTAACCTTCGAAATTATCGAAGTTAAGACATTCCGTTTCCCACTTTCCGTAGAACGTTCGAGGCATTGCGTGTTGAGTGGCGTAACACAACGCCGCGTTTTTACTCAATAGCTCTAAGAAAATAGTTTAATTAAAATAAAAGTTTTAAAATACTGATTACGCTAACAAAAGTTATCTACATTGGCTTTATAGTGTTCTTTCTAAGATATCAATAGCATCATTATAATACATATGCATTATTAAGCGCTAGAACATTCGAGATAACGACTTCATTGAAAACGAGACGCCGTCTCATTATTCGTGTTTAACACAAAGCTTTTAGTAGTACTGGATCTTGGAAATTAAACTTATATTTTAATAATTGATACGTATATCAATCGTTAATATTAAACGAAACAATTGAAACATATTTCAAAGATATTAATAAATATTAACGAAACAGAGCGAACGAAGTGCAAAGTAGAGGAATCAAGCTAAATTTAATACTAAATATTCAGGTCTAATGGTCCCTTGGAGCAAGAGGTTAAAACCAGAGCTTTAAATTAACTTACATTTTATATGAAGTTATTTTATATTTGACTACGGAGGCGAAGCAGCATATGAAAGATGGTTCAATGATATTGATATATCATTGAACCATCTTTCATATGCTGAGCTGGAAGGGATTAGAAATAAAAGGATTGATTATTTTAAGCTTTTTCATTGCTATTGCTTAAGTTTGTTTTTAAGCCAGTATTAGAAGCCAATTTAAAGACACTCTGTTCTACGCTATCCGTTCGGGTTTGACATTGCATGTCGATTGGCGGAACTAAACGCCGCACTCTGTCTTTCTAGAGCGCATAGCTTAATGCAATTAATCTGGTACCTACTGGTGAAACTGTAACATTTCTGCAATTTTATAAGTATTAACGATAAATTTTGATTCAATTTCGTTTCGTTTGAATGCAAAAAACGGAGGTAACCTACTAACAAGTTAATAATAAGCTAAGACAATTATTAACTGCATTGCGATTCGTATTGCAGTTGTATTCCTGCATTATGTCATCATAATCTCATGATTTGAAGTACTATTACTGGTATTTCTTAATTAAATTTGATACTGTACTACTGTCTCAGGTAAGAAGACAAAGCGCGACGTTGCTTTCCGCCAATCAACATGCAACGTTTCGAAAATTCAATGGAAAGAAGTGAACGGAGTGCCGGATGGAAACGGAGATTTGTAAAGAAAATGATAAATAAAATATATTTAAAAAGATGGAACAGTCTAAACGATATTTTTTTTAAGTAACTATACCAGAAGCATCTTTTATTTCAATTAAAATTCAATTCAATATATCAATGATATTTCGAAGTATTTATCTTTTATTATATGTATTTCGATTACATTGTAGGATATAAAAAAATATAAATAGAAAAAAAAAACTAAATTAACACGACAATGTTTCATACGCTATCAACAAGCTGTCCGACAAACTCAATACCAATTAAGCGTATAATTACTACATAGAGGGTAGTTCAAAATTCTCATTACACGAACGACCCGACGGGAGTAATTTTCACTGAATCTGCCGTAAGGTTTTCGATTTTGATTGCTTTCCATTGATTGCTAGTGTGTTTACAATACTGTAATGAACATGGGTATAATAGCCGTTACATTTGACTTGTATATACATATCTATACTAATATAATAAAGCGGAAGAGTTTGTTTGTTTGTTTGTTTGTTTGAACGCTAAGATCTCTGGATCTACTGGTCCGATTTTCATTGTTTTTGTTTTGTATGAAAGCTGCATTCTTCAGAAGTGCTATAGGCTATATAACATTACATTACACATATAAACTAATATATTTTAAAGTACTTTCTAATTTGACATGCAATTTATTCTGCCATGTTAATAACAACCGTCGCGTCGCTACGCAACCGTTACCGCGACATTTTGATATTCATCCTTATGAATAGTCACTCTTAACATTTTATCTAGATTGAAATTATAGTTTACTGTATAGCATTCTAATAAATAATTAAGGAGATGTCACTGATTCGAAATGACCTAGCCTTCGGGCGGTACAGTATGACCGACGCGAACGGGCAGATGATGTTGACGGTTTTATAAATTTTTATACATTTTCGAACTATTGTTAATGTTTATGTAATTATTTGCTGTTTATAATTACATAAACATTAACAATAGTTCGTAATTAATTTAAGCTGCACTTTGGTTCTCTTCTTATTTTATTTGATATTGCCCGCTAAAATTATCCTATTTAATAGAGAGAAATGTTTAGTTATTTCGTAGAGTCGATATCTATGTACGCACGCACGGAAAAGTTTAGGTACTTTTTCTAATATTAAGAATACCTATCCTTTAGTTGCTTTTAATCCTTTTGTTGGTTCATTTCAATAACTCAGATAATTTTTTCTAATAATATGTCTCTACTTATTATTGTTTTTGATTATTTAAGCTTATCTTTTCTTACTAATTCTATTGAAAATTGAAAATAATTTCATGAATATATTTAATAAATATTCTTATAGTTGAAGCAGGCGTAGCCGCGTCCGGGTCCACTAGTAATATTATAAATATTGATTGAATAACAACTTTTGCTTTAAAATAAGAAAATTTTAGGAAAGTGACTTTAGCAGATTTGACTCTACTCTATTTAACTCTTAATATTGAGGTACGGAACCCTAAAAGTAAGTATCTGTGTAATAATACAACATAAGAAAAGAAAATTAAATTAGACATAAATATTTAGGAAAGTACAGTGTTATTTATTTGTTGACAACAGAATATATCTTTAATTACACGTTCGATAAATGTCGTGATGATAGTTCTTTTTGAAGACGATCTGAAATATATAAATCGTTCTTTGTAAAATATTATAATATTTTAGTTAAAACTTTATTTTTATATATAGAATTATCTATACATACAAAATTTTCGATGCATTGTGTGTTGAGTGGCGGAATTCAACGCCAGGCTTTTGACTTGGTGAAAGAGCAAAGAAATGAAAAATCCCTCGAGTGGGGGGGTCGAACCCACCACCGTCAAGTTACAGTCACACCCTTGCTCCTCTGCGCCACGTCGGCCTCGAGGCATTGACATATTTTCACTCCCTTCTCTGCTTCCCACCTGAATTTGAGATACTGGGTGTATCGTATCTAGACAGCCTACCAGACTTAGAAGAAATATAATTAAGAGTAAAAAAAATATATGTAAATATATGAAAAAATCACACTAACGATAGTTACTAAGCCCAGCATAATAGTTATCTTTCACCAGCCAAAAGTTAATAAACCATTGAACTATGCCTCTACAGCTGCAATATGCGAACAAAAGGGCTATCCAGCTCGTGTCGTCTCGATCTTCTGCATTGTAGGGAAACGGCTTACTCATTCTTTTTACGTTGTTCTTACTGCTGTCAATATATCGAACGATTGCAACTAGGAAAACAATATTTCATATAAATTGAGATTTGTGTGCATTAGGAGCAAATAAAATCTATTTAAATATATAGCGCAGCCGCACAAGGGTGTGACTGTAACGCGATGGTTGTGGGTTCGATCCCCACTCGAAGAAGTGAAATATTTATTTACATTTATATTTTCATTTCCTCGCTCTGGTGTCGAGGCAAAGAGCGGCGTTGAGTTCCGCCTTTCCGCCGTTTCCGCGCATTTTGATGTTTTATTTAACAAATAAAAAAAACATATCATCCTGCCATGTATTGAATTTTAACGTTTAATTAAATTTCATGTAACCGAGAAGCGTACGCTAACTACATATGGAATCAGTTACAAGCCCAAATTTTTGGCCATCTGAGTATAAAATATCCATTAAATACTTAGTTATTCCGGGTGCTCGATCTAATATCGTCCCTTCCGTCCCTTCGAGGGCAGTAGAGGAAAATTACTAATATGTTAAAATCTACCGTACCAGTCGCCAGGCCCTTATTAATAGCCTTTATCAAAAATTGAGTTTTCTTTGCCATTTTGTAAACCTTTTTCGTTTATTGAATCAACTTTTTGTCTTTTATTTATATTTGATACATTTTTATCGTGTATTTTTTAACTGACTTTAAAAACTCGCGGCTTCGCCCGCATACCACACATTTTATTACGCTGCATTTGCTAACAGATTGATACATTCAATGATGAAAACTATGTGGACGTCATCGATGGAAAGTGCACCTTTGCGCCACCATATTTCAATTCCTCGAATGAAATATTATTTCTAGTAAGGTGCACATGCTCTAAATTTTGAAATTTAATCGATATTTGGCTATAAACCTTCCAACGCTTAGTTAATAGGGTAAACTGATCAACACACCATCATATTGGATTATATCAAGCTTGAAACATGTCAAAGCCTGAAGGCATTTATTAGGCAGTTTCTTACTAGCTTCTTACTTATAGCTGGTGGTGTTTCCCATTGGACTAGTAATACTCGTCAAGTTGTTTTTTTTAGTTTCACCTTTATCATGTACATAGCATGGTAGACGGACGAAAGATACTCAGTAATTTACTTTCAGCTCTAGCGTTGTTGAGCTGAAAGCTTTTCTCATCTGTTAAGTTATGAGTGGCGGAACTCAAACGCCGTGATTTGTATTGTTACCAAAAAGAGAAAAAGAAATAATTCTTTCCCAAACGTTTCTTACATTACGACGACCTCAAATTATTAAGTAAATAAAATGTTACTAATACCTACATAAAAATGAACTATTGGTAGTTTCTTAATTCTGACCTAGAAATGCAATAGAAAAAGAGTATAAGACAGAGTTATTTACTTACTTTCATTTTTAGTATTTTCAAGGTCATTTATAAAGAGACCTAAATAAATCAAATCGACCAACAGAATTGTCACGCCCGCTATAGTAAATGGCACCAGAGTTGCATAATAGCCGCAAGGTCTCCTTCCGTGAGTCAAGTTGGCAACACCAAAGAGAAACCACACCACATGAAGGCACAACCAAAGTTGAATTTTACTAAAAGAATAAAAAAATATTTATAGCTTAAACATTAAAATGTTAAGAAACATTAAAATATAAATATAAAATAGAAAGAAGTAAAAGAAGACCAAAATAAGGACTTACTGACGAAACTGTGATGCCACTTTATTCTGGACGGGCCAAATAATAGCAGATCTGTATTCAGTATTAAAGTTTACAGTAAAATTGTAGAAATACAATCGGCCACAAGCTTCAGGATCGTATAAGTATAGAAGTTTCATTAAGGTTATTTCTTGGAGCTCTGAACTGTCTGGCACGAAGCGACAACTGAGCGTCCAATAACTTATTAATATGCAAATTAATGCTGAAAAGTAATATTTTTATTATATTATACAAACACGAAATAAACTAGATAGAAGTTTTCAGCAAAGAGATGAGAGAAGTTAGTACTGGAACTTGGTGACTTTTCGCAACACCGCCAATCGATTCTAAATTGAATCTACAACCCTCAAAACGCTAAATAAACAAAAACAACACTAGAACACAATAGCTACATTTGATATAATCCTTAGTTATCAAACAAGATTAAACTTACTTTGATAAAGTATGACGACAATACTCCAAATCCTAAGGGAGCTCATCGTTGACGGCCATTGAAGACATTTCCATTCAATTAAATGTCAATTCTCGAATACTTAACCTCATTAATGCGGAATTTAGAATAAGCGAACAACAATTTCAAGTCGGTCATGAACAAATTAATAAAATTACTCACTAATTAGGTCATCTTGGTGCAGTGGGATAACGTCTGACAGTAAATTCAATCGTTGTGGGTTCGATCCCCAATCTAAGGAATGAGTTATTTTCATTTTTTCGCTCTGATATTAAGACAATGCGCGGCCTTTAGTTATTTAACAAGCAATGAAGAATGGACACTAAGTTCCTCCGGCCAATCCTGCTATATGCGGGATACACCGTGAACAAAAAGAAGCGACATTGTTCAAACTCGATCATCAGCACTCAAGTTTTTCAAGCTTTGATTACGCATTTCGAAAATTAATGGACCTGTCCCCTTGTTGAAGTGATAACGAAAATTTTTCTTAATGCCTGCGCCTTCCTTCAAATTGAATTTCTCAAAGTACAACCTTTTTTCATTTCGCATTACCGAAAGTAATATCTGTGATTAATTGTGGGTATCGCATTTTACTTAGAAGTTGTGATAAAGTGACTCGAGTTTTTGAATTCCATTTATTTGGAAGTTTAATAAGGCTTAGCATAAATGTTTTAAGATAGCGAAATTTTTAGTGACATTGACTGACATTTAACTTTGTGTAAACAAAATTAAATAAAAGCTTTTCATTATTTTATAATTTTTCATCTTAAAGAATAGAAAGAAAAAAATTAATAAATTACAGTCCACTCCGTTACACATATTTAACCCATAAGGCTCATCTATCAGTAAAAAAACTTAGAATTTGCAGATCTTCTTGTAACCGGCTTATATTCACCAGCCCTAAAGTATAACACTTTATCATCGTTTGGCTCTGTGTAATTCGGTTCTGGTATCGGCCTATTATCCCCGACTAGAAGTCTTTCTTTGACTTCGTGCTTCCTTATTTTACGTCTTATCAACTGTAGGATTCGACAGCAATATATATTTATAGCTAGAATTACACCTCCTCTCAACCAACACGAACTGGCTGCTATTGGTAGCCACCCACCAAATTCATCGTATCTATTTATTGTCATTTCAACACTCCACCCGCTATATCTAAGAATCATTCCTTTGGTTAGGCTTTGCTGAATATGGGCTATGTAGACTATAGCCATCGAAACGTCGAATAAAATAATGAATATACAACTGTAGAAGGTGACAGCGATTAGAATTTTTTGAATACGCCATGTTGCTAGGAATGAAATTCTCAGTAAAATTGCTGTGAGCATCCAAAGTAAATGGATGTAAGCACTTATCTTAACGTACCTGAAATCATTCGTCAACAATAAATATATTTTTAGGTATCTGCTTTTCTTACTCGAAGTTAATAATTATGCAAAATCTAATAGTTTTATTTTTCAGCTTCACGTTTTATTCCGCAGAGAAAACCCAATGTCAGAACACTCCGTCCTAAATTTTCAAGAGCTTAATGCTGCGCTTTACCTTTACTAAAGTGCACACATAGTGAAGAAAAATATTTTTTAAAACAGGTATAAATTTTTTTTACTTAGTGGGATTTGAACCCGCGCCTCACGGAAACCATCCAAGCGCTCTGACCGCTAAGCCATACGTTCTTATCCAACTACGTCTAAATTCTTATGCTTTTCAGTAGGTACTAAAATAAAAAATTCTTATAAAGACTCTTATACCGTACGTTCTAGTCTTAGTAGACAGTTTGGTCGAGACCGTGACGAAAGCTGGCATCCATTCAATAGGCAATATATTGAGGCCATATGTATTGTTGTTTAATTTCAAATTGTTGATAGATTTTGAGGATCTCAAGTGATATCCGCACGCGTGTGGATCGTACAGGTACATAATTCTAAATAACTTGTCGTAGTCGTAAGTGGAATGTTCCGGAGACCAGACGCAGAAAGTAACTGTAGCTGATCCTATATAAACTATGACGCCTGTGAAATATAAATGTATTATCAATAGTTCAGTAATTGTTTATTTATTTTTTAGCTTCACACAGTATTCCATTTTAACAGGGTGGGTCCAGAGGTTGGAGGTTACCACCTCCCATCTGTTAAGTTACTCTGGAGTAAGTATACTAATGGAGAACGAAGTGTCGTAACACTAGGTCCCCCGGTTCCCTCTGCCTACCCTGCTATGTGCGGGATACGGTGTGAAAGTAAAAAAATACAAATAAACGGATAGTAAAAATTCATAATCTAGCCACCCCATAAAGTTCGAAACTGTTAATTAATCCTCTTTTAAATAACAACCGATAAAATAAAATATATGGGAATTTTCAAGCGAACACGGTTTTATTTTAATGTTTCAATTTCAGTCAACATTTTCAATGGCTTTGCTAGGCGTGTACCGAAATACGCTGAAACGATATTTCGAGAACATTTTAAATTACTTAAATAAAGGCGATATAAGAAATTAATGCAATATGAAACATCACGATATCGATATTGACAAGATTAAAAATATGTTTGCATATATTAATCAATTAATTTTGTCCTTATTCTTTTTATTGAATAACTTACCGATGCGAGGAAATAAAAATATTAAATATTTCATTCTCTCGAGTGGAAATCGAACCCGCAACCTGTCGTGTTTACAGTCGCACGCTTGTGCTCCTGCACCACGACTGGTCTCAAAATAATAAAATAAACGCTATTATATGTATATTTGAAACGGCACTGTATTCCGCTTTCTAAAGAAAGTTTACTTAAACTTATAAGAGGGATAGTTTCAGCCGCTGTTTGCAACTGAACTGCATTGCGGATAAATTTCAGTTTCGAACTAAATCTTTCATTTTATTTCACTATTGTGCTACGTTTTATGGTTCCTGTGACGGTAAAATTTGAATTAATATTAAATGCCTGCCTTAGATGAGATTTATAATATTTTTTTTTGTCTATAAAATTAAGGCATATCATTTTTTAAATAATTAAGATTACAAAGAAAATGTGTTTTATATATTTTTTTAGCTTCACACTGTATCCCACATATAGCAACCCTGTTGTATAAGGGCTGACAGAACCTAGTGGTAATACACTCTGTTCTTCACGTTCGAGACATTGCGTCTTGAGTGGAGTGAGAGGGCGAGGAAATGATAATAATTCATTCCCCTGAGTGGGAATCAAACCCACAACTGTCTTGTTAGTCAAACGATGTGCCTCCTTGTCTTTATTATATACTAAGTTTATAATTGTACGTTGTATCTACAATAACTCAATAATTTTTGATATAGCGTGTTTAAACGTAAACGTTTATTTTTTTTATTTATTAATTTATAGTAAGAACTTCTACATAAATTTTAGGCATACAGGATAAAAAGTATCTAGATTAAGCTACGTACAATCTTTAAAATAAAAATAAACTTACACTGGAAAATAAACCAATATGAAATCCAGGCACAATGTCGTTTATCCTTCGGCAAAAGAGACACTTCCTCTAATGAGATCAAACTATCTCGTAACATCTTAGTTTCTTAAAGCTTTCTTAGCTTTATTGGCTTAAAAACTAATTTTCTTATAAAAGTATTGAAAAGATTTTCGATTTACTTTTAGTCTTGTGCATTTTTTATATATTGACAGCTGTCAATGTATGTACTTTGTCAGCTGTCAATTTTAACATTTTTATTTTTTTAGTTGTGTAAGTTTGCTGAACTCAACACCGTGCCTTGCCTTTATAGATCTAGGATAATTTAATGATATCATATAATCCAGATAAAAATAGTAAAACAAATAGTAAAACGACTTGTAATAGTAGTTTTATATAAAAAAGAAAAATCTAAGCAACACAAAACAAACTAGGCCAATTGTAAATATTAATTAAATGGGAAACGATGAAACCGGAAATGAAAATCGTATCTACTAATTTCCGTTTATCCAACAAATATTTTATATTAAGTGCAATTTTGATGACTCGACTTATATTATAAATTCTTTGTGTCATCAAAATTTGTTTACTAATTTTTTAACTTTTGAGACCATTGTGGCGCACCGGCACAGGCGTGCGACTGTAAACACGACAGGTTGTGGGTTCGATCCCCACTCGAGAAAGTGAAATATTTATTTATGTTTATATTTCCATTTCTTTGCCTAATGCCGAGGCAAAGCGCGGCGTCGAGTTTTGCCACTCAACACAGAATTCAGCCTCCAGAATTCAGCAGAAAGTGGAGAACGGAGTGTCTTATCACTAGTTCCCTCTGCCTACGCTGCTGTGTGCGGGATACAGCGTGACGATTATTTTTTTTTATAAAAAAGGTAAATCTTTAAAAATATAAAAACAAACTAAATCAACACCCCTTTCTAGTAGAAACTAAAAACCATTCGTTTTCCAATAGCTTCCCATTAAGAAAGTAATTAACTTCTTATTTCCCTTATAAAACGTTAAATGTAATTAGAAACAAGTAGTTTACAGCTCAATAGCTCCGTTTAATTAACTGGCCGTTAAATGTGTTCACACAGACGCCTGACGGTACTAAAAGTATGGCCTTTTGGTTAGCTGTAGTAAAGAAGCCCAAGGGATTAAGTCTATACATATTATAATAAAATTGTAACACATCGCTCTTTGCAAATGATAGATATATGAGGAAAAAAAATATTCGGGGCATTTGTCAGTGTTATTAAGACTGAGCACCCAAGATTGCTTATTAAATATAGATATTAAATGCAGATATTTTTATCAAAGCTTTCGCTCTACGTACATTTTTGCTATCTTTAACTAAAATAGAGAGAAAACATGTTATGGTAAATGTCCTGGCCTGAATTCTAAGTGCAAATGACAATGTTTTCTTTTAGACTAACTGGAACAAGCATATAATGGAGAACTTGTTAGAATGCCTAAATACGTAACGCTATTCTTATGTTAGAGTTACAGGTATTACATAATTTCACATCTTACTTGTACTTAGGAGGTTACATTTTTTGTATTTACGTTTACTTAAACAAGGCGGTCATTGTATAGTGGAAAAGTCTGACTGTAAAAGCGTTGGTTTTGGATTCGATCCCCATTGATGGGAATAATTATATTTTATGTGGTTAAGTTACAGAGAGGTTTGCAATTCAATATGCAATATCTAGTAAGTTAGACGAATATTGCAAAACGATGTAGAAATTGTTCATACGGTTAAAATAACCCGAAAATTATCGGTCTTGAATATTTTGTTTTTCAAGAAAGGCGGTGACCTACTTACGATTTCTTACATCATTACCTTTTAAGTCACATTTTTTAAAGGATAAAATAATAATAAAAAATGTATTGGGACAGGAGGAAAACGGGTCATTGAAAGATTATATCATTTTGTTTAAAACTATATTGTCATTTCGGGTTTCGTAAAATAAATAATAAATAATAATAAATTAATGCTATTCAATTTGGAACGAACGTGATATTTTTGACAAAAACTAAATATTTATGATTTGATAGAATTCCAGATAGGTTTTCCATATTGCTGTAGAGTCCTTATAAAACGTTTTAACACATAAAACTGATTAAAATGCTAGAGCCTGTTTTAAATAATCCTCATACATTTAAATCCTTAATTTGAATAGTATTCATTTATGAGATTTATATTCTTTCATTAAAACAGTTGCACGTAAGCGGAGTTCTGGTATTGGGGCACTGTGTACACGAAAATAGGCGCTCGCTCTTCATTTCTGTATTGCAAGCGCGCGGTGTATGCCATATTGCGAATATCGTTTTCGGTTTCGAATTGTACTCTCTGCAGCTGAGAGCCAGGCAACAAAACGTAATATGCACCCTGAGAACTGATCACTTCAACGTTCTTCTTCGGTTCCTCTTCCAAATTTTCCTTCTGTTCTTCTTTTTTGGGTTCTTCTACTTTTTCTACTTCCTTATCTTCCTTAGGCTCTTCTTCCTTAGGCTCTTCTTCTTTAGGTTCATCTTTAGGTGGACCGTATTCCTGAGGAGGGGAGTATGTGTTAAATGGTGCTCCGTAACTGTCAGCTGGAACTCCATATACGGTTGCTGGTGGAAATTCCCTACGTGAAGGAAGGTCGAACGCTTTGGATGGTCTATATCCCGCTGCCGGATAAGGAGCATCTCCTTCAACAGCCTGGCCGTCCTCTTGTCTCTGGAATCTGAACCTCTCCTGTCTGTACGAAGGTGGCTCAGCGACCGCCACAGCCGCTAACAAGAGGATTGACACTAAAGTGTTCATTGTTGTACGTTTGGATGCTTGCTACTGAATGATGCTGTGCCACATACTACCATCTCTTATATACTTATCCCAAGATTAGTTTCCGACTTGCCCGGATGTGTCATCTCCATCGATATTCTGTTTGAGTGGATCGTGACATTGGCCTCCTAAGTGGTGATCAGTTGTGTAACGACCCCGATTAGGTGAACCTGTCATTGTTCATTGCGCGTACGTGACGCGGTTCCCAACTGCGAACTTACGAAAATGCCTAACGAGGTGTTTTAATATTCATGACTCGTGGGGAAATCGCTTTCTTTCACCGCAACTAATTAGGTTTTACAGGTTACCGACAAGTTTTTGGTAAATTGTAACTGATAACAATTAAAACTTCGACACTATCGAGTACAATGGCTACTTTAATTTATGTATTGAGGATTTCGCCTTTAATTATACAACGATTTTAATTGGTAATGTAAGTTTAATTATGTCATGTCCATTTACTTATCGCTTATAAAGTGTAATATTATAAGTTTCAGTTGTTTTTGTGTGGATATAAATATGGTAAATTTGAATTTAGCGATAGATTTCGTGAATGAATGATTCAAAAGTTAAAAATTAATAGTCAAATATTTAGAAAGTTTTTTTTTATTTTTTTTGTTTATTTTTTATTCTTGCAATGCTAATTATGCTACCACCACACATATATAAATTATATTACGTTGACAAAAACAAAATAATGTACATATTTTAACATATTTTATATGGCAATCATAAAAAAATGTATATCCGACATTTTTAAAATATGACACGATCGTAAAAATTTGACGCACGCAAACTTCGCTAGCTTCGTTCATTACGCACCCAATATGGCCGCCTGACGTTTAATTAGGCGGGAAAATGGTGATACATATAAGAGCACAGATAATAAATAACTTGGTGTTTTGTTGCAGAGGTTTTAACCCTTATAGTTTTATTATTTTTATTAAGAAATTTGATATGTATTTTATTTTTGATCTGTGTTTAATATAATATGTAGTTTATAGACATACTTTTCGCCGATTTTTCGACACATAGCGTACTGAGTAGATGATGAAGTGAAGGAGGAGATGAACGCCGCGCTTCCTCTACAAAACAGGAGAAATGACAATAAATTAAATATAATAGTTGTCTCGTGTGGGAATAAGCAAGCATCGTGATTACAGTCAGATGCTATCTCACTGCACCGCATTGGCTCCCTAATAGACTCTATTTATAAAATCCCTATAATGAATGTGAACTTTTATATTACTATATACGTGTATTCAAATAGTTTACCAATATTTTTAAGGTAGGAATTTACGCCACTTTAAATCCTAGACAAACAAAATTAACATGTAAAATGTACAATTATCCTCATTTGTTAATATATATTAAATTATTGAAGCGAATCACGATTCTATGTGACATTACGGTCCGAAGGCTCGAGCGTTAGAGGTCCCTTCCTCCTAATTAAATTCTGCTGAGGTCGGCCTAACTATTTAAGCTTTCGTTTTTAGTGTTAATATATAAATATACATGTATAGTTTAGGTTACTTATAGCGTTTTAATAAGAAGTTTTATTTGAGGTTTTGTTACATGTTGTGATTTCGTCTGTTTTTTTGTAGATTGGTCTATATTTGTAAAATGAATAGGGTAGGCAAAAAAAAAATGAATAAAGTAATAAATACGTTCTTCCCTTTTCTTTCTTCCTTTTATTTCAATATTGGTCATACCTTAAACCGCGGCGTTGAGTTTCGCCACTCAACACGCAATGCCCTCAGAATTCAGCGGAAAATGGGGAACGGAAGCATCTTAATGGCAACAGAATGTCTTAACATTAGATTCCCAGGTTCCCCCGCCTACCCTGCTATGTGTGCTTTATTATTTTAATTTTATGATTTTTGCCCATTCTGCATTACGCGTGTGGCAGTTTTGAATAGATACCAATACCGTTACCGTTCACAAAAAAGAAAAATCTTATTTTTGTGTATATAAAAAGAGCGAAGAAAGATGGCTGTGTTTAAAAACTCTAATTTGTTTTAACTGATCCTTAAACGACCTAATTACTTGTTTACGTCGATAGCAGTGGGGTAAATTTTAATTAGACGTTCAAAGACTGTATTATCTACTTACGTTGTTTTTATATAAGTAGTTTAAGTAATTATATTTATAAGGATTTTTATAATTAGAATTGATGTAACATGGTGAAGTAAGTTTTATCTTAAAGCATATTTTCCAGATAGTGTTTTTTTATATTGAATAGGCTTGCCTTGGGAATATCAACGAGGGTCTGTCTTCGAGAAGGTTAATCCTTCTAGCTCGTCTCTTAATTGACTGTCTTTAATCCAGCTAGACTCTTAATGGATAGACTGGACGGAGAAAATCTAAAATTATTATTTATTCACGATAGAGCATCACGCTATATTAGGGAATATATTAGAGAAGGCAGAGTTAATATAATGTTAAGGCACTCTGTTTCCCACTTTTAAAGACACTACGTCTTCAGTATCGGAACTCAACAATGAGCTTTTTCTAAACTGTTATTTTTACTTGAACTGTGAAACTTTAATACATTTCTTTCCGGAACTATTCCTTGGAAGGATATGAAACAAACGAGTAAATATTTTGTATACAATATTGGTTTGATGTTGTCATTTGTTTGAACTTTTGTGGAAAGCAACTCATTCCTGGAATTTATTGGGTTTTCGATTTGCTTTTCCAACTCGTTCCTGTTATTTTTGTATCGTGTATACATGTATAAATTATTGGGATTGTACATAAAGTACGTACCTGCCTGCTAGATAGATCTTGGTATATATTCCTATATTTGATAAAGCGGTATTTAAATGCAAATTAGGTTAGGTTAGAAACTTCAAAATTAAAAAAAATAAGTAACCTAAGCTAACCTGCACTCAAATCCCGCTATGTCTTAAGGTATGGTGCCAGTTGTAGTGGTGGTAAAGTTATATATCGATATAACTACATGAAATATATAATATTAAAATACAATAAATATTAAAATACTTATTAATTTGACATGCAATTTATTCCGCCATATTAATAACAACCGTTGCTAAACAACGTTTTGCATAGTTTGTTGTTAGAAAACGTCACCCAAAATAAGCTTGCTTAACGCATCTCTCTGTTGAAAACTGAAAATAATTTCATAAATATATTTAATATATTTAATAAATATATTTAATAAATATTCGTATAGTTCAAGCGGGCGTAGCCGCGTTCGGGTCCACTAGTACATAATAAAGCTAGAAGCTGCTAGCAATATCTAGAAACCTAATTATTTACAGCGTTCAATATTTTAACATAATATAGCATTGTTGTGTCAAGCCTGATGAAGTGCCTCGCTCAATATTTGTTGTCTCTTCTCTCATAGCCGTAATGTAATTTCAATTAATTGTCGTTCACAGGAGTATTACCTTTCACCACTTAAAGAAATTCCTCCTTGGGCTAAGGAAATTATAAACGTAGTAGAAATTTTATAAAAAGATTTAAATTTCTGTGAAATAAGTAAAAAGGAAGCTAATTGAAGCTGCTTCGCAAAGGTACCCTAGTTTTGTGTGGTAGAACTTAACTAAATATAGCCCTTGAGTAACCCATGTATCCCACCAGTCTATCAACGGTTGTTCCACTGTGCTACTACTGAGGGAAGTGTCCTAATAGGAATGGAGTGTCCTAACACTAGGTTTCCAGGTGATGATTTATTTCTCGTCATAATTAATATTGCGTTATTTTAATAACTATTACTATATAACTCTTATATAATATTAGTATGAAGATTATTCTACATACCTACACAATTTAAATCCACTTCCGTTTAGCGTTTGACGTAACATTTGAACGTAAGTCAAAGTTTGTTTAGTTGATAGAGCTTAGTTATAAAATGTACTGAACAACTTGTTTGCTCAAGCGACCGAACACCGATGTGATTTAGTAATAAACCAGTAAACTTCAAAGGGGAACTTTATATCGGATTTGGTATTTTGGTACGTAGATTCCATCGTGGTGCAGGAGTTCAAGGTTGCGACTATAAACGCCATGGTTGTGGGTTTGATTCCTATTTGGGAATGAAATATTTAATATTTCAGAAAAGTGGGGAAGAACAATACTTATCACACTCCTAATAAGTTTCCAGGTTCCCTCTATCTATTACTACTATATGACTAGTAAAGAAACATTACCTACGTATAACATTTTTATTGAAATAATTATATTATTTAATTTCTCACGATTTTCTCACGCTTCAGGGTCACGACGTTAATGTATATAATTTTCGAAGTAAATATTAGTCTAAGTTAAGTTTTCTACACTATAAAGCTTCTTACACGTCAATGTGTCAACTTGCTGAAAGTTTTCGCTTTGAATTAATCTTATCTATCGATGGTCGCTTTTAATGCTCGAGACATATTTAAGAAGTGTGTCTTAGTAGTAGAATAGCACAAAAGTGATTAAAGGGAGGAAGGGAGGGAGGAAGGTGGCGTAAAAAGTATGATTACCCCCCGGAGATTGATGGCAGTGGACAAGGGAAAAGAAGTATGCAGAGACCGTAACGTTTGGTGCAAGCCAGGTACCTGAACGGCATGACGTAAAAAAAAGTTAATACACATCGTTATACTTAGAGCGATATATGTACATATATACAAATCGAATCTATATTAATTCTTTAAAAATAACAATTATTGTCCCCAAAACGTAAAAACGTTTTAGGTAAAAAACATTTCAAAAGGCGAAGCGAAAACTTCTGCATAAACTCCTCATTAGTAAGTGGTGAAAAGGATAATTGTGCGAGTGTTTAAATAAAACGTGAACAATAGGGGCGTTTGTTCGTTACTTCAAGCGGAAAATGAAAGAAGGAAATAATTATCATAATTGAATAATTTCTACCAAAATCGGATTTACATGAAATTTTGTAGTTCTATATCTTATATGTATATCAAAATAGCACATATGTCATAATTTATGATAAGATTAGGTATAATTTGGCGATAATATAACAATAATTTTAAGCGGGCGAAGCCACGCGTGGGTTGCTATATATATAAAACGTCAAAATGGGTCAAAGTCAAAATGGTTGTGGGTTCGATTTTCATTTCCCGATCTTGTAGACAAACTTTGGTGTTAAGTTACGCTAGATAACTCGCAATGTCTCGGTAATTCGGCGGAAACGAAACGAAGTATCTTAACGATAGATTTTTCTGCCTATCCTGCATAAACAGGACACAGCGTGAAGCTATAATTTTTTTAAGGTAGCGCGATCCGAATACGAACCGCTTGTTTGCCGCTTAAGCCATACGTTGACCATTATAAAGCTAGTTTTAACTTATTTTTAGAATTCCGTACCTCAAAGAAAAATATGGAACCCTTAGAGAATCATTTTCTTGTCCGTCTCCGTAAATTAATGGCAAATATCCAAATCTACGATCCCTTGGAGTACAAAAGAAAATTACGTTTACAACACATTCCAAATATACAGTCGTTTTTGCATCGTTTTTGCTGCTTATTTGATAAAATTCGCCGCGCAACCTAAACCTATATCCACTTCACCACGACGATAGAACGATCTAAATATTTACTATATATTTCCATACACTTCCACACATGTGTCCATACATTCAGATATATAGGTATTGACATAGGTCAATACATATTCATTCATTGAGTAAAAAGTGAACTTAAAGCCATAGCAATAACAGTCAAATGCTATCCACCTGCCCAACTATGGCGGACAGTGGAGGAATTCCTTTAGTTCTGTAGTATCATCCTAATATAATACCGTACAACGACTATCAAGTACCTATAATTTCTAAAATTGTATAACACGAACAAAAGCATATATGTAAACAACGAGATTTGTCACTAATTTGACAGAAATAACGTCTATTTATTTAAAAAATAAACACAAAATATGCGTAACTAGGTTAAGTAAATCAGTTTATTCCAAAACAAAAGATGAACATAAAGTTGAGGGCACCCCAAAAATAGATCTTCATTATACTAATGGTCTCTCCTGATTAGTGGCGTCGTTGCTTCTTACAAGGCCCTTTCATTTGATCTGACCCGAGATGAAAACCAAATTATTTGTTTATTTTAACAAAAATAAACATTTATCTTGAAGTTTTTAATACAAAAATTAAATACTCTTATAAAACTTTCGCGTTAAATAAATGATCTCTCTATAGATCTCAAGTGATGAAATTTTAAATAATATAATTAGACTTCGTCCGAGAACAGTTTATAGTTTATTTTAAGTCGAACGCGCAAAAGAAAATGGATTGAGGGTACGGGTTTTTGTACTGATGGCAGAAAAAAATCTTTTCTTCTCATTTTTTGTTAGGTTAGAAAAGACAAGAGATATTGACAATAATAAAAAAGTTGTAGTTGCATTTACTTGGGTAGGCAGTGACAATTTAGTGTCAAAATACTTTCCGCTCGGATTTGAATTGAAATGAAATTATTTTTTCCCCTGACTGGAGATTGAACTTACAACCATGGCACTTATAGTAAGATACTGTGCCAGTGTGCTATGGTGTCGATTGTACTGTACTATAATAGTACTGTAATTAATTATTATACCTGTATTATAATTTTAATTTAATTTTCTACACCGCACCCTTTATTTATCCCTTCTGAATTCGCTATAAAACAATAAAGCATGAAGCTTAAAAAAATAAATATTTTTTTGAAGACGGTACCCTCAACTTGAGAAAAAAGCTGCAGAAAGCAGCACATCGTTTGTTCGCAAAACACTTGACGCGGAACACTTTTAAGAGGAAAACGTGTGAAAACGTGGCCTGGATTTGATTTTAAAATTAAAACGTCTATTACATCTAAATGAATTATATATGTATAGAGACTTGTACTAAGGCTTGTTATATTTACGTTTATTCTTTATTATTATAAATATTATTTGTTATTTAAATGTTTTTGAATTCCTACTGAAAATGGAGAACGAAGTGTTCGGTCGGTCACTCGGTTTGAATTAAAAACATTTTCTTCTGTTGAATGTACCGTTATTGATGAAGGCTTTCATTTTCTGTGTCTGTGACAATATTTACCGTGGGTAGTTATAAAATAATAACTTATTTCCATTTGCCCACGTGGGTGAAGCCGAAGGTAAAACGTAGTAATTTATTTTCTTAGTTGAATAAAATTAAATATAAGTTAAATCAAGATAAATAATGAAGAAATAATTAACACATTTCAAACTTTATTTCGCAACAAGAACGAAGAACTTTTTACACTTAACGTGTTTAAAATATTTCATAGCCCTTGAAATTAAAACTTGTTTCGTTACGTTGTTCATGAAGAGTTATTTCAAATTCATAAGCACCCGAGCTCGCTTCCGATGATAAACATTGTATAGAATATCGATTTACACTTTAGATCGTATTACTTAAATGTCAGTATTAATACTGGCAAAACTTTCGAGAATAAATCAGATTTTTCTTCTATGCGGCGTTGGGTTCCGCCATTCAACATGTCTCGGAAATTTTATTTGGTTTTAAATTGGGCTGTAAGTGCAGGACGGAGTACGTTAACAAATAAACATAAGCTTGTTTTTCTATTGAAAAGAGCTACTGTTGATTTCCTTACCGGCTCTTCTCAACAGAACTGCCTTCTAAGCCAGTGACATTGCAAAAGTCTACAAGATTAATAAAATAAATAACTTTTTATTTCGCATTCAATTCAGAATAATTTGAATGCGAAATAAAAAGTTATTTATTTTATTAATACTAACACGAGATTTCATTAAGACCGTTGTAGCTCAGTGGAGCAGTGTGTATCTATACGGTTGTGTATTCGATCCATATACAAGAGAATGGTTATAGTCACAAAACGGTGTCATCTTGTAAAATGGTGCCTTTTTTGCTACATGTGATAGATGCTTATTTTAATTATTTTAACAATAGTTCCACAATTCCATATGCAATATCTGAATAAGCTAAAAAAATATATACCTACATACAAAATACGAGAAAAATAAGATTTATAAGCAAAGTGGAACTAGTATATAAATGGTGGATATTTATTGCTTTAGTTTTGAAATTCACAATCAAGCACAATTTTAACACATAAAAAAAACATAAATAATTATCCAATTAAGCGGATCAAATATTATTTTACATACTCTATTTGTCCTTATTGTTTGCCACACCCCGACGACAGCGCTATCTCTCAATCAAATATAGGCATATCGTACTGTACAAACATAGCTCTGGCATCGCAAATACCGTTTAGACTCTCAAATAATTAATGCAAGCTCTTAAAGCCTACGGCTGCATAATTTTGTTATAAAGTTACGGGGCTTTGTTTTGAAATAAATGTTTACATATTGAATTTGTTCTGATACCAAGCAAAGCTGGTATATACACGTGGTATCTATTAGAATACTCATATAGAGATACTTGAGGGTTTAGGGATGAAAATAGGATATTTTTTTTCTCATATTTGTAATATTAATTTGACATGCAATCTATTTCGCCATGTTAATAACAACCGTCGTTGCTAAGCAACGATTTGCAAAGTTTGTTGTTAGAAAACGTCACCCACAATGAGCTTGTTTAACGCATCTCTCTGTTGAAAACTGAAAATAATAACATAAATATATTTAATAAGCACTTGTATAGTTCAAGTGGGTGTAGCCGCGTTCGGGTCCACAAGTAAGTACATAAAAAAGGGAGTAATTCATTGAAGAGAATTTTGTTGTACTTCATAAGTAAAAAGACATTTTCTGAAATAAATAAGAGTTCGTTGTTCATTAATATAATTAACCAAAATATTTATAGGAAATGATTAGTGATTTCCTTTTCCTGTTTACTTTCTTAAGGTTGATTAATGATATATTATTAATATGCCCGTATTATATAGTTTATGTAAAAATGTTTACATAATTTGTACAAAATTGTACAAAATTGTACAAAATTGTAGCAAAAAAAATGTTTCGAATTATGAAAACAGAGTACATATTTATTGTTAGCTTTTTAGTTATTTATTTTATATAGAGTAGGTAGGTACTTATATACTTAGGTAAGTATATAAATAAAATAAATCAGCTTCACGCTGCATCCCGCACACAGCAGGGTAGGCAAAGAGAACATAGTGTTAAGACATTTTGTTCCCCACAACGGTCACGATTTATTAATATCAGACACGCGTCACCTGATTTCTGATTTTATTTTATTTTATAGCCTTAAAATGTATAGCATTCTCAAAATTTTCTCTAAGTGCTCTTTCACACGGAACAAGGAAGCTCTTCAACTTCCTCCTACAGCTTACAACTAGAGTATTCTACGTAATCATCTTTATATACGTGTAGAAGAGCAGGAAAAATATTTATGATTTTATTTTATACTTTAGGTGCAGTTAAAATTGTAACATAGAAAATATTTGTGCAGTTGCACATTTTTATTAAGAAATATTTGATTAAAAATATTATTTAAATAAACTATTAACACGCTTTCATTAGGGTCTTCTTGTAAATGTAATAAACTCTAGAAAACTGAATCAAACCCACTTATAATAATTTATATGTCATCATACAACTTGGCCGTTGCTTAAGTGACAATACTATAATATTGACCTGGTCTGATGATGGAGCCAGGACTTGAATAGTAGAACTCTTTAGAAGTAACTAGTAAGCCATTCAAGTTTAGAGTCATATAGTTTATAGCCTCGAGCAGATTCTACAGCATTTGATGTTAAAAAGGTTTTTTAGTATCAAATTATTACCTGTACGTATATAGAGACCTTTATCAGTCTTTTTTTAGTCTTTTTTTAAAAGTATTGTCAAAAATATTTTGATTTCTTTAGCGTGGAATAACTTTATAAAATATGTTAAAAATCTAAAAAGTCTAGTCAAAATGCTAACATAAAAGTATTCTTTAAGAGATTTCAGCATTTCACTCGGTATCTAATCTAAAAATACGTCCTCAGCTTTCACCATATCTACAGTGACATACATTTTTCAAAGCTCGCTATTACTCCGAGGCTTACAGATTTAAAAAGGTTCTCACATCCTTTTGAATTAGAAGTTTGAATAAACTGGTACCGTCAAATTTTTGGTAGGCATTGTGTATTCTTAGGTTGTACATTTGATATATGTTTGTGGGATAGAAGAAAAAAATAGGACTTTATTGTGCTTGAGTTGGAAGTGTTGGAAGTGCCATACTTTAAAGTAAATGCGACAGTTCTGCGTTCCATTCCTAGATGTAGACTACTAATGAGTCATTTTCATTTTCTCACTCTAGAACAAAGACAAAACAATAACTTTTGCCAATTAACACGCAAGGCCTTGAAAATCGGATAGAAAGTGGAGAGCGGAGTGTCATAACACTAGGTTTCCTCTGCTTTCCCTGTAACATATGCAAGATACAGCAAGAACCTACTTACTTATTCATTTAGATTTTCTTAAAAAACTAAATTATCGTACTATTCCTGAAAAGCAAAAGACGTGTGGTCACAGCAGATTCATACCCCTAATATCATTACGAATAGTGCCAAGTCTGTATTCTTTGATGCTTTTGCGTATTTTCTAGTGTTTTTTAAATTACTTTGACAGAAGCTCTTTATAAGATTCCATTAGAGCTTTTTCAAATTACACAAAGTAGAGCAAAGTTGTGTTTCGCGTATTGTACTTGTCACTCGTTGTTTAGTACTTGTGTTTTTTATGACATAATTGAATAAAGAAATGTTTTTAAAAGATTTGTTTATTTCTTTTAATTTTAAGACTAAATTTTATTTATTTTGTGATAGAAATAATGTTTGCGATTTAAGACACCAAAATGAACTTCCAAACAAATAAAAAATCGAAAAGACTTTTGCACAACATAAAGCTACCACCGCCTCGGGAAGCAGTTGCTCTTTTCAACACATATTATATAATTTTACTGCTTAATATAATTCCTTCCTGTTCCTTTTTCCTCCCATATATGAGGGACATCTGGAAAGTAAAAAAAACATCATATATTATTTTGTGTAAAGGAAAAGCTATTTAAAAAAAAAACATTATACATTACAAAAATGTCGCATTAAAGAAAGGCTGAAGTGGTTCGTTAGCTGTGCCTTGTCTCCGTTCATATGGGAGTATTTACAAACATCGTACCCTACAAACCGGTGGATAGGGGTTTCACTTATTTCTTCATGTTTCAAACGTGTGTATTTAAATATATATTTTTTTAAAGTGAGCAAAAAATGTATGTTGTTGTCATTTGAAATTTGTATTAATTTGTTACTTGGAGGTTCAAGACATTCTTTGACATGCTTTTAACACAGAATAATTATGTACGCTGTATCATAAAAAAAAAATGATATTGTATTCTTCAATGTCTTTATTTGGTTAGAATCTCAGTAACATAAAGCTGGAATTATACATATATAATTATCTACTTATTGAGTTTCCTCGCTTTGGAACGAGGTAACGGATCTTAACACTGGGTTCCCTCTGCCTACAATGTGCGGGATATAACGTGAAAAAATATGTATTTCCTCAAACAAGTTATTCTTGATTTCATCATGCTTTATAAAAATAACACTTGTTACACATTTTTTATATTACATAATAGCAATACAAGCTAACTATGGTATATATTGTTACAGGACACACTATGTTCCGGCTCAATCCGGTAAGTAAATATTTAAATTATTTTATTTATTTTTATTTTAAATTATTTTATTGTGTAGTGGGAATCGGACCCACAAATAATATAATATATACTAACAAAAAATAAAAACACACTACGAGTATATAAACTTCCCTAAGAAGATTAACTTTGACCACTAAACTAACGAGTGGACCGTACAATGAGCAAGCAAACAAAAAGATTAATCTATCAAGCGTGTATCTCATTACTGCTCGGGCTCGGTCTGGCGCTGTTCCAGTTCTTCAGTATTCCCAACTAAGTCCCAATACGACACTGCGTTTGACGTGACCACATGTTTTTAAAGCCTGCTTTTTTCTTTTTGTGTTTTTTTTTATATTTCTCGTAATGTTACATGTGATTTCAGTCTTGTAGTTTATTTTATTTTTTGTATAAATACTCGTATATATTTAAGAGCTTCTTGCACCTGTCAAATTAGGTAAAATATATTTTTATTTTTTTCGGTTTTTGTAGGCAGAGAAGACCCAGTGTTAAGATACTCCGGTTTCCATTTATTGCTAAATTTCCGAGATGTTAGCATAATGAGTGGCGGAACTCAGAATCTTGTTTTGTTTTGTTACCAGAGCTAAGACATAGAAATAAATTATATCCTCGAGTGGAAATTGAACGTACAACCGTCACGTAAACAGTCAAACACTGTGCTGGTGCGGCACGATCCTCTACTATTCTATTAAAGTATTATAAATTACAATTATTCCAAGAAATATCATAAAGACAAATTATGTACAAATTATGTATATTCAATTAAAATTAAACTTTAAAAACTTCATTCAGTTCATAACTGTACAACAAACAAGCAACAGAAGTTATATCAAACAAAAAGCTGTGGTCAGTAGCCATGTTTAAAAAACATGCATAAATACACATACATAAATTAAATGTGAAGAAGTTGGATCATTTATCATCTTAGCTGACCACAACCCCTGGCGCTGCGCCAGCACCATGTCACACACTATGCGCCTAGCAAGCTGACGTAACGTGTTTTACAAGGCATGGCGTGACTTGTCTTATTAGATACATTTAATACTAGAGCCCGCTCGCAACTCCGTTTTCGTGAAATGTACTCGTAAAACGTAAATTCTAATTTTTCCGTTTCCGTGGAATTTTACCACGTCTATGCGTTGTTTATTGATCAATTAGTAACGGAAGATACATATATTAATAATGTACATGGTTCCAATCTGACTTTGGGGAAAATGTTTATATATCAACGCTACTCTTTTACTTGTTAAATTGGGGAAATGAAAATAATAAATTTATTCCCCGAGTGAAAATCGAACGCGCAACCATCGCCCTGACAGTCAGACGCTGTGTCCCTGATCCCCGACGGCTTCGAAAAATTAATATTTCACTCCTTATACCATACTGTCCTAACATTTACACGAGGTCGGCGGCGAATTGCCTCGTTCTCGTATAATAATTGCCTTTGTTTAAAATGTGCCTTGAATGTAATAGCTTTTTGCCGAAATCGCTGCTTTCATGATTTCTCTAAATGTCTTCAAATTATTCTTAGAATGTTGTATTTTGGTGAACGTCAAGTCTATTTATTAGGACGAAAGCTTCTTAGAAAATATAGAAAGAAGTAAGTATAGTAATAAAAATAAAAATGATAAATTTCAATTAAGACGTGTATCTAATTTGAGACCTTCGATTGCTGCTATAAACGTAATGGATATGGGTCGATCCCCATTTGAAAAAAATATTACATATAAATGATTTTATTGCTCTGCTTTTGAAGACAGAGTGCAGCGTTGAGCTCCGCCACTCAACACAGAATGTCTCGGAAATTGGGCAGAAAGTATTAAATTTTATTAAGACTCTCCGCTTAACAATAGGTTCTCTTTGCATACTCTGCTCTTTTTTAAATTGAGTATTCCTTTTATTTTTTCACTTTTTTAATTATTTTGTTTCTAAAATGTAGGATTTAATGGCAAACTCTTTAGCTAACATTTTCAAAGTCATTTATGCTCAACTGGCACCCTCGCAAGCTATTAACTAAAGAATTGACTCTTTTATTAATCGCTTAAAATGGCGGATCTCCAAAACAAAACTTAGCTTAGTGATTAAAGTAAATCTCTTGTTACTAAGTTCATACTAAAATAAAATATACGTAATACGTAAGATAGAATGTGAAGGTTTTGACTATATTTTTTCACATTAAATTCTCCTAAAATAATTTCTTTTAAAATGTGTTAAAATCACTGTAACTAATAAAAGCTATACTAATATGATTATAATTTTTTATATTTTTGCGTCTCTCGCATTATTTTCTTAGGTATTTATAGAGATGACCTGGTATTTTACAGCCACTATGCCACGAAGATCACTAATATAAAACATACGTACACTAAAACCATTATTTTCTCCACCCTTTCCCTATTTAACACAGAATTTTGGCGTGAGCAAAGAGCGTGCTGGTTTGCAGCCAAAAGCTAAAATATGAGATTTATCTATGAACTGTTCATGCTTTTACATGGATTCATGTATTTTCCTGATACAGGTTTCCCTGAAATACCTTTGAATCATGAAACTCAGTACTACTACCAGAGTTTAAAGAATTTTTCGTGGTATACTGGAATTAAAACGAAAATTATGTTAATTAAAAATATTAAAGCCATTGTGGCATAGTGGGATAGTAACTGATTGTAAAAGCAAAACTTGTTGATCTTGACCCCACTCCCTTTAACAGAAAAGTCGAGTTAAGACGGAATTCAACGCCGCGCATTGTCTACCAGAGCGTTAACATCATCATCAATCTCAATACTAACTTTTGTTGAAGTTGTTATATTAGACATGATAGCCTTACGAAGCATCTCAACAGTTTTCATTTGAATGTAAACACAATTTGTATATTATTCCAGAATTTCAAATGTCTTTGTCCATATTTCATGTAAGTAATAGCAATATAACGAGGCCATACAAAGTGATGGGTGCCATTATATTTAGATAACAAACAATCAGCTGAGTGGAGTTGCGTGTAATACCTATCACGTCTAGGGTGGTAATGTATTGGAGGGGAAATGTTTCTTTTCTTTATGGGTATTACTCGAGAACTCGTAAATTTGTCTTTTCCTAAATATTTGTTTAAAGCATTTCCTTTTAAACCTAAAAATTGTATATATTTTCCTATTTAAAATATAATTTTCATTATGTGAGATAATCCAATTATAAATATAATCAAGATCTTATTAAAATATGTTAGCAAAAATATCAAAACTATATTCATCATACATGTTCTTGAGTATTTCTAAAATAATTAACCTTTTCATAATGATTCTTTAGAGACATTAAATATTGCTTGGCTATGGTTTAACTTAACGCCGCGGTTTGTATATACCACGACTTTATTAATATCATTTACTTAAAGTTACAATTTCCATCAAAATTGTATTTTGTTTTATTTTTATAAATACAAGTATAATACATAAAAATAACTGTTTAACAAATAAATCAAATAGTTACGACATAAAAAAGATGAAAAAAAAAAACGCAATAATTTAAAGAAAAACAAAAAACAATTAATTAATAAAAAAATATTTATTTAGATTTAAGCAGTTGGATAATATCCAAAACGGTTATAATATTGTTCAGGGTTGAAGATCAGACGCCTGTACGGTGATCCGATAATACGAGGATACTGATATCCTGGATAGAAACCTGTATCATACATATACGGCATGTCACCAAGTTTGAAGCTACGTAGGATTTCCACGGGGCGGCTACCATAAGTAGACTCCCAGTCCATGACGGACAGTTTACCAACTTTGACGTCTCGGGGCTTGTCTGCGATAACTTCGATCACTTTATCTTCCAAAGGCTTAAGGTCTTCTTCAGGTTTCGGGTCATCTGCTGGTTTTGGGTCGTCTTCTGGTTTTGGGTCATCTTCAGGTTTTGGGTCGTCTTCTGGTTTCGGGTCGTCTGCAGGTTTCGGCTCTTCTGCTTTATCTTTCTTCATCTTGTCCTTTTTGGCTAGTGCCAAAGCAACTAGTACTAGTACTAAGAAAACTTGGAATTTCATCTGAAATAAAGAAAAGTTAAATGTTTACAATTCTGATAGAGGGCGTCGTGGCGTAGGGGCACCGCAATTGAATCTAAAAGTGGTAGTTGTGGGTTCGATTGCCACTAGGAGGAATGAACTGACAAAAAGCGCGGAGTTTAGTTCTGAAAGTGAGAAAATCTATTTCATATATATTTTTTTTAATTAATAAGCAAACATATTAAAATATTTTTACCTTAGTTGTTGGTTGAGCTGTCAAATGTCCACAAACTATGAGATGAAAACCATTTGATGTGGAATATATAGGCGTATAGCTTAATTGCATCTGCATTTAACTTTAACGTTTAAATTGATACAAATATTATTTTTCAATTAATATCAACAAAAATACATTTGTTATTAAAAATAAGTTAACTAACCGCAGAGAACAATCAATGAAATGTTTTTTAACAGTTTTATTTAGAAGCCAACAAAAATACTGTGATTTATTTAATGAATTATCATTTATCGAATTTTAGAAGATCCTGGAAAGTTATATTGACACGAATCTCAATTTTAAAATTGGTTAGTCCATTTTGTCTTATTAAAGAAAAACAAATGATTTTGTTTTAAATATTAAAATTATTCCAAGTAAAGGGTTCCCTATTATGAGGATTCAATCCTGAAGCGCCAAATGACGCCATCATTAGTTGGGACCCGTTTGACTTTTTTCATAACAGTGGGTGACAAACTTAATTAGGAAATGCTTATATTGCAATATTCTTTTCCTTGATTAGGGTACATAAAGTGGAACCTTAAGCCCTATCATACGTTCGTTCGTTACGGTTCATTTTCCATTTAGAAAAATTACGTTTTGCTCGCTTCGGCTCGGTGTTTGGTGAGTTCCACTCAACAATATCTCGAAAATTGGTCAGATCGTTTGAAACTGTTTGTTTTAACACGAGGGCCCTTTACCTACTATGGTCTATGCGCGATACTGAATGAAGCTAGACAAAAAAACATAATATATTAAATATTTACACTTCTTTTGCAATTATATATGAATAATATTTAATAATTATTTCATTCACAGAGTAACAGATTACATTATTTCAATACAATTAATTATAAACGTAATTATGCAGCTGTGGAATTGCAATTATAATGGCGTAGCTTAACCGAAATGCAGTTGATTTGTAAACCACCACAAAATATGCCACTATAATACAGTAAAACTTTGTAGGTAAATTGAATGAATCTGCATATACACGCGACGGTTGATGGTTCGATTGCTACTTCAGGAATTTTACCATTTTTATTGAATCTTACAGATGGCAGGGTAGTTACAGAGAAGCTAGTGTCACACAATCCGCTCTGAACTTTCTGCCTGAATATATTGTGTTGACTGGCGAAACTCGACCCCACACATAGTTTTCCGACTTGTTCCAGTATTTTTCTTAGCTTCACGCTGTACAGGATCGATCCTGTACATAGCAGGGTAGGCAAAGGGAACCTAGGGTATTATGAAATGCCGTTCCCCATGAATTAAGACACTACCATTCCCCATTTTCTGCCAAATTCTTAGACAGTGCCCGTAGTTATTGAGTTGAGTTGAGTTATACTTATATTTTCATCTTCTGGCTCTGGTAACCAGAGACCAGAGAAATTAAATTAATATAATTTTGTTTTCTTTAGTCTGGTTAAATGAGGAATGGTGATCTCAGCACATAACTTCGTGCTTTTTTCCGTACAGCATCTTGCGGAGGCATATCTTACCGTTATCTTTCGCTCAGTTGATTGAAAAAGTGAAGGTTGTTTGTTGGTTCGATTTCTACTTATGAGAATTAATTATTTTTATTTATCCCTTTTGGTAGATGTCGGATATTATTAGTAGGAAGCTACAAAAACAAATATCTTAATATTGAGTAGGCGTTTATGTCACCAGAAAGAGTTTGTTTAAAAAAATAATAAGTTAAAATAGAAAATAAAATAAACACATAATTGTTAATATCATCGACTGGGATAATTAAATCATCTACTCGCGTTGTAAAACCGTTTCAGACCACCCAACCGGAACGCTTATGCCGGATAAATCAAAACAAACCATAGGCCTATACAAATTGATTATGTCCATTATTAGTTGAGATTATACAAGTGGACACAAGCTTGCGACTGGAAACCGGAGGGTTTGTCATTTCCTTGTTCTATTAACGAGGCAAAACGCAGCGTTGAGTTCCGCCGTTCAACATGCAATGCCTCAAGAAGTTGGCAGAAAGTGGATAATGAAAGTGTCTTAACCCATTAAGAGCCATGCATAAACGGGCAATAAAGATTTCAAAATGTCTCTTTAAAAGTAAAGTTAATGTGAAAAAGGAGCGGGTGTGGCGCAGGGGCATAAAGTGTAACTGTAAAACCAACTAGTTGTGGGTTCGATCCCCATTCGAGGAGACGAAATATTTATTTAAATGTATATTTCCATTTCTTCGCTCTGGTGTCGAGGCAAAGCGCGGTGTTGATTTCTCCCCCTCAACACGCAATGCCTTTTCACTGACTACCCTGCTAGAGATACAGCTTGAAGCTAAAAACATATATATAGGTAAATATTAATTACCCAGAACTCAATACCAACCGCAGGTAGTTTCCAAATCAACGACCTATAAGACCAGTATATTATACTATTTCTACAAAGGAATATTGTAAGTCACTCAAGCGAATTCTGTGGTCCAACTGTGCCTGAGTTTATATGTTCATTTATCTCTAGGACCAACATACATATATCGACAGTGCAAAATATAGATAATAAATGTTACTATATACGAAATAATATTTTTGTAAGCTTCACGCTGCTTTAATAAATCGTCAATAATAATCACCAAAGTTATTGTAGCTTCATTAACGAGAATAAAAAAGTTATTTCCATCACACAGTTTTTAGGAGATTGTTTCTGTTTTAATTATAGAAACTCAATATCATTACTGTTTATTTATTTATTTATACTGCGCATGAAATTAAAAATAAAATATAACAACTATTTATTTTAATGAACAAATAAAAAACGAAACAATTTTAATTCAACATTTTATTATGAGGTATAAAACATCGTTCAATCACGAACGACTTGTTTATAAGAATATATGAAAGGGCTGTCCACTGCCCGTACTTCTGGGTACACGACCCTTTGCCAGGGGTAGAATGGGTATATGTCATCAATGTCGCGGAGACGTAGAAGGGGATCTACGAGACGATACTTCAAGGGCGTGTCGTCGACCAAATCATATTGGCCAGATTTGTCCCAGACCACGTTGCAGGAAGCTGCGGCGATGACGGTAAGAAGGATTAGGAGTTTCATCTGAAAAAAATATATTTATAGTAGGTAATGTATGTAAAAATTGTGTTCTCTCACTTAACACTCGAAAATTTAACAGAATATGAGGAACAGTACTTTGTGAGTAAAAACGTAAGTCGCAAAGTAAATATAGTAGATTTAGTAGGGGTTTCAATAGTTCGAAAGAATATAGAACTAAATAAAAATGTATATGAAACGTTATATTCCTAAACACATTTTTTTGACGAAATCATGTTCCTTCCTAAGATTTTAACATATTTTTTAGATAAACGCTTTTTTAGACTAATAAAGGTTAAGGCTCGGCGTAAGTTTTGTAGGATTGAAGATAGCTACTAATACTTGTGAAAGAAAATGAAAATTTAAATTAACTTCTAAGTCCTTTTTAATCAAGAAAACTATTCTTCAATGCTGAGAAGATAAACGAAGGCGTAAAAAAATGCAAAGAAAAATCACTTCAGCAAATAGCATCCAAACGTAATTAAAGTAACTCACAAATAGCTTGGCTTAAATAACTTTGGTTAAGAAGATTTCCTTACAATAATGCGTTTAATTTTAATTAAAAGGCACTTCGGCATTCCTAAGACTTCTTCCGCATGAAGTTTAATTAAAAAAAAATGTCCACACTTAATGAAATGAACAAAAAATTCGTCAATTTAAAAATTTCGACTTTTTTTATAAGAAAATTAACGAATGATACTTTAAGATTGCATTGATAATAACGCTTTGGAATTAATATTGAAGAGAATTAATTATTTTTATTTCCTAGCTCTGGCAACAGGACAACGCTCGGCGTAGAGCTTCGCCGCTCAACACGCAATGTCTCGAAAATTGGACGGAAGGATCGTTCCTCGGAATATCTTAGCACTACGTTCCCTCTGCCTATGCTATAATTATGCGACAGACGCAAAAAAAACGCGTTCATGTATATTGAAATAAATAATTAATTTAAATAATTTTATTTTGGCAAAAAAAAAATACTGACTTCTCTTATATGTCGTACTTTATCGATATAAAATACAGAACTTAAAATTTACTATAATTTATTTAGCTGCAACCGTTTCATATGCTTTATATATAAGAAACCGACCGACGACCTTAAGAAAACAGCGAGAATCCGCTGGATTCAAAGGGCGCAGGACCGGACGGAGTGACGAGAATTAGGGGAGGCCTATGTCCAGCAGTGGACGTTGAAAGGCTGATGGATGGATGGATGGATGGATATATAAGAAGAAGGAAAAAAATAATATAACAGTTCTCACCTTTCTATATCACTTTCGACTGTGAAATATAATATGAGATGAAACATTTTCACTTTATATACATAACGAATGTCGTTAACGCCATTTTTCAATTACATACCAGTTTAATAGCCGAGGTTAGACTATATTACAATTTAATAAAAATGTTATCAATATTAATATATGTTTAATCGATTTGACATTTAGTCATTATTTACACAGTGGTAATGTAATCGTTTAATAATATTACACCTCATTAAACTTTAATTTGTCCAGAAATTAGGTGCATCCGTTTTCTACGTCATTAAAGATGAGATTTAAAGAGAGTAGAGAGTTAGTGACTTTTTTTGTTTTACTTAATATTTTGTATGGAAAAATATATTAGGCACATAATTGGACATTTTGTAGGCTTCTAGAGAATATTTTCTTTTTTTAGAGAAAATGGAATGGCAGGTTCAAATCCCATTACGTTATATACGTTACATTACATTAAATATTATTTATACGTTTTCTAAATAAGTATATTTATTTCCTGAGCACGATGGTTGTGGGTTCACATTCGATTACTGCACGCATATTGGTTTATTTCTATTTTCTTCCTCTGGCAGGACAAAATACCACGTTGAATCTCTCCACTCAATGCCTCGATTGATCCGGGAAATTGGATGAAAATGGGTAACAGAAGTCTTAATGGAAACGGAATGTCTAAACACTAAGTTCCCGGGTTTCCTCAGCCTACCCAGCTATGTACGGTATATAGGGGGCAAAGTAAAAAAAATAAAGAGAAGAACAGTAACTTAATAATCTTAATTTGAAGTGCAATTAAGGTCAAGTTTTTTAAAACTCGTTTTAATAAAATATAAATAGCTCTTTATAACGATTTGATTGCTTTTATTATTTTTTTATTATTTTTCCACTCAATAGATATATTAAAGTTGAAATTTTTATATTTTTCTATTTTTTTTACGTACGAGCACAGTGTCCATTATAGTAACACTAGTGGACCCGGACGCGGCTACGCCTGCTTCAACTATAAGAATATTTATTAAATATATTCATGAAATTATTTTCAATTCTCAATAGAATTAGTAAGAAAATATAAGCTCAAATAATCAAAAAGAATAATAAGTAGATACACATTATTAGAAAAAAATATTTGAGTTATTGAAATGAACTAACAAAAGGATTAAAAGTAACTAAAGGATAGGTATTCTTAATATTAGAAAAAGTACCTAAAGTTTTCCGTACGTGCGTACATCGATATCGACTCTACGAAATAACTAAACATTTCTCTCTATTAAGTAGGATAATTTTAGCGGGCAATATCAAATAAAATAAGAAGAGAATAAGAAAGAAAAAAGTGTATTTTAAATTAATTATAAACAAAAATAAAGTTCGAAAATGTATGAAAATTTATAAAACCGTCAACGTCATCTGCCCGTTCGCGTCAGTCATACTGTGCCGCCCGAAGGCTAGGTCATTTGGAATCAGTGACATCTCCTTAATTATTTATTAGTATGTTATACAGTAAACTATAATTTCAATCTAGATAAAATGCTAAAAGTGACTATTATATTTATTTTCATAAGTATGAATATCAAAACGTCGCGGTAGCGGTCGCGTAGCAACGACGGTTGTTATTAACATGGCAGAATAAATTGCATGTCAAATTAGAATGTACTTTAAAATATATTAGTATATATGTGTAATGTAATGTTATATAGCCTATAGCACTTCTGAAGAATGCAGCTTTCATACAAAACAAAAACAATGAAAATCGGACCAGTAGATCCAGAGATCTTAGCGTTCAAACAAACAAACAAACAAACAAACAAACAAACAAACAAACAAACTCTTCCGCTTTATTATATTAGTATAGATAATGGACACTGCGCGCGTACTTTTTATTTACTTATTCTGGATTAACCAATAGTTATATATTCGTATGTTTTCTGTTTCTCATAGAAGGCATAGAAATAAGACGTAAATAATTATTAGTACATAATTCGTAAGAAAGTCCTTTTAATATTTTGGCTGACAAGTATATGTTTTTTATCTCTATTTAATATAAATGTATTATAAAATGTATGTATAATAAAAAATATAAAAATAAGCCTCTCTTTAAACTAAGGCTATCTGCTTGCAAGTATTATAGTTGTATGTTCGATGCCCAATCGGGGGATTTATTACATTTAAATTATTTTCATTCGTGGTGAAGCGCGACGTTGAAGGCAGAGCCTCTAAACTGGCGGAGTGTCTTAACAAGTTCTCTCTGTCTACTCTGCCTTAATTCATCTTACTGGCATTAGTCCCGGCTTTTGTTGCCAGCTTTCTTTCGTATTTTTTTGAAATCGCAAAATAAATAATAAACTAAATACAATATTTGAAATGCCTCTAAAAACGTATCCTTCAATATACCTCTACAATCTCCATGTTGAAAATGAAATAAAAGTCAGCGTACAGAAGTAGCGAGTCGACGCGCGTGTGTCATCCGTCAGACCATGAAAATGACAAAGCAAGTGCACTGCACTTTTCAATTTTTTTACACGTTTTGTAAAGCGAGTGCTTTAAAAAATATAACTGTGACACTTCTGGCTTGACAGAGAAATGTTTTTTCGTACTTAAATCGAATTTTAGCATATTTTAATGATGATGGCTATCACTGTGCTCAAATGGATATATCTAAGGTTTTGTATGACACATGACACATTCTAAGTGCCCTATACAGATCAGGTCGCAGTAGGTTAAATCGAAACAAAACAAATATATATTGTATATCTATATAGCTAATAGCTAATAGCTTCCTCACTAAATGGACTATACGATAGAAAAAAGGTTTTCAATTTTAAATCAAAAGTTCGCTTTTTCATATACGAGTATCTATTCTTTTATAATATGCTTGTTCATTTTTCTTTTTATTATCTTTTTTGAAATATATTTTTAGTATCATACCATTGCTATCAAGATAAACGGAAATTGTTTAGTGAGTATGTTGTTGTGTTCTACCATTCAACATGTAATTTCTATAATTGGGGGGAAAACGCCTTTCTCTGGTGCACGAAGTCCACCGTAGGGTGAAGAATCAGTTTTATAATATAAGTCATAACTAAAATATGTATCCAAAACCATTAAATAATACCAGAAGCTCTAACTCTATTCAATAAAATATAGTACTTATATATATGTACTAACTAAAGGTCAATTTATTATGAGGACTGTACAGCCGTTCCTGAACAGCCATGCTCTGTTAGATTTGATTCAAAGTTAGTTACTGTTTCGTCGTAAAGTTCGTCGACGTGTCGCGTGCAGACTGCATCGACCGTGTATTCAGTGATTCATGGTCTATGGCTTTTCCATACATTTATTATTTATCTACGTGAAATACTGGTGTTTCTATTCTATTGCTAGTATAGTTCTAGTGACTTTTTACTGTAGTACATATAAATAAAAAAGCAACGAAAAACAAAAGGAATTCATTGCGAAGACACTCCGTTCTCCACTTTCCGCTCAGTTTTCGAGACATTGTGTGTAAAGTTGTAAAACTTAACGCAGCGCTTTACCAGAGCGAGGAAAAGAAAAAAAATCGTTTACAGCCACACTTGTATATTTAATTTTTCTATTTGATCGTGACCCTAGACTATTCGATTGTGCTCTTAACATAAATTGTTTGGGAATTCGCAGGTTTAGGCTCAATTGACTTCTTATAAAGTTTTTCCTTTTAGGTACTTCAAGGTAGGTATGTATCAAATTCTTGTGAAAATAAAAAAAAGACCAGACAAGTGCAAGTCGGTTTCGCCCACCGAGAATTGACTACAAATTTCAGAATTATAGATGAACGGGAAATACCACTTATAAAAGTTGACAAACTTAAGTTTGCGGGCGTTTGCATTCGTTTTGTATGAAATGAACTACAAATATAAATTTATAGTATTTTTAACAATTTTTAGGTGTTATTCCACACTTAGGAACTTCTGAAAAGTAAATTTGTGGTAATTTTGTTAAATACTTATAATATTAACTTTACAGATATCTTACATTTTTTATATTGTAATTTCTTTCTATAGATCTACGAGACGTTATATTACGCGGCGAATTTCATACGAAATGCAGTAAAAACGATGTGAACGTGTGTGAAGTTTTATTTATAAGGTTCCTATTGGGAGAGAATTTCGATTTGTTTCCTACGTAGTTTGGTAACTTTTTATATTATAATTTTATATATCAAGCTCATGCTCTAGTCAATTTTAATTTAAAAACAACAGTTACCTTTTATTAATAACTAGTGGACCCGGACGCGGCTACGCCTGCTTCAACTATAAGAATATTTATTAAATATATTCATTAAATTATTTTCAATTTTCAATAGAATTAGTAAGAAAATATAAGTTTAATAATCAAAAAGAATAATAAGTAGATACACATTATTAGAAAAAATTATCTGAGTTATTGAAATTAACCAACAAAAGGATTAAAAGTACAACACTAAACATTTCTCTCTATTAAGTAGGATAATTTTAGCGGGCAATATCAAATAAAATAAGAAGAGAACCAAAGTGTAGCTTAAATTAATTATAAACAGCAAATAATTACATAAACATTTACAATAGTTCGAAAATGTATGAAAATTTATAAAACCGTCAACGTCATCTGCCCGTTCGCGTCGGTCATACTCACACTGTGCCGCCCGAAGGCTAGGTCATTTGGAATCAGTAACATCTCCTTAGTTATTTATTAGTATGTTATACAGTAAACTATAATTTCAATCTAGATAAAATGCTGAAAGTGACTATTATATTTATTTTCATTAGGATCAATATCAAAATGTCGCGGTAACGGTTGCGTAGCGACGCGACGATTGTTATTAACATGGCAGAATAAATTACATGTCAAATTAGAAAGTACTTTAAAATATATTAGTTTATATGTGTAATGTAATGTTATATAGCCTATAGCACTTCTGAAGAATGCAGCTTTCATACACAACAAAAACAATGAAAATCGGACCAGTAGATCCAGAGATCTTAGCGTTCAAACAAACAAACAAACAAACAAACAAACAAACAAACAAACAAACAAACAAACTCTTCCGCTTTATTATATTAGTATAGTATAGATATTTATATTTTCTTATTATCATACAAAATATTTCATACACAATATAATTTCATTTATTCGAATATATTTCGCACCTATCTACGGAAATATCAATAAAACAAATGAAACCGACCTCGCGAAGAATTGTATCTCGGGAAGATGGTTTGTTGTTAGATAAATATGGCGAAAGTTAAATTAAGCTTTTCGAAGTTTCGTCCAAAAATTGGATTTATAAATTAGATTTTTAGCTACACACTGTATCTCGCACATCCCCGCAGATGGAAACTGGGAACCTAGTATTAAGTGACTCCGTTTCCATTAAAGCACTGCCTTTTCCCACTTTCCGCTGAATTCTAGAGGCATTGCATGTTGAGTTCACGGCAGAACTCAAAGCCGCTCTTTGCCTCGTTACCAGAGCGACGAAATGAAAATGTTTAATATTAAATTTCCTCGATTGGAAATTGAACCTGTAACCTGTCGCTTTAACAGTCGCACGCTTGTGCCCAAGCACCATAGGCTTAAATAAATAAATAAGATTTGTCTTAAAACATCGTGCAGCCTACACAGTTACTATTACCTACGAGTACATCTTTATATCGCCTCACTTTCGAGTTTATATTGTCGTTAATGTTTATATTGTCTCGCCAAAACGGCTTTAAATAGTCTATAGAAATATATTCTATAGTATTACCATTTTATAAATTATTAAGACAATAATAGAACAAAAACAATAAAAAACAATATTTTCATCAAAACTTTTATTCATCTTCTAAAAAATTTAGAGGACAACTACTGGGTCAGTATACCATGAGAATGGATATCCGGGACGGTTAATGAATGCTGGGTCGGAGAACATATCGCCGGATACGTGCCGTCCGTACCAGGGATAAGGGTAGACGTTCCTGAAGAGGCCGAATGCACTTGCGTAGTGCGCTACAGTGAGCACCAGGATGAAGATGATAATTTTCTGCATCTGAAATGAATATATGAATTAGCTTCCGTCCTCGCTTTCCGTTTTCATTCTGTTTAGTAGAGTCGAAGTATTAATTTATGTCAAATCATTATTTTTTTTATTTTTCAAGCAAAATATTATCATTTAGCTTTTCAGACATCAGCAAAAGTCAAATTACAGAAGTTACTAAAATAAAAATAGAATAGCTTACCTTGATCGATATCAACGAAACCTTAGCCAAATATAAGTGAACATAGAATCAATGTTTCTATATATAGTGTTAATATTATGACATTAAAATGAGTAAAACTATTAAAAACTTCTTAATATATTATTAATAGGCATATTAGAAAAAAAGTGTAATAAATATTGTGTAAAGATTTCAGAGTTGTGTTTCTTAAAAAAAATGGAACCTTTGTAGGATTACTTGCTCTCCGTCTTAAATTAGTTAATAATGTTTTTTTTGTTATTAACACCAAATTTTCACATTTAATAGTTTAAAATTTTTGCTCAACAACTGTATGAACAGAATGAACTGCATTTTCCTTTTATAAAAGTCGGCTAAAATACAAACTATATAAATATTTATAGGGTTCCGTACCTTAAAAAGTAAAAATGGAACCCTTGGGATCACTTTGTTGTCGGTTTGTCCCTCTGTCAAAACCATTTTTCTCGAGTTACTAAGTTGAAATCAATTACAAATATTTAAGTCTATAATCCCTTGAAGCACAAAAAAAATCAAGCTTCTAAGTAAACGCAATCAAAAGGTACGAGCTTTATGCATCGATCTTTCTGAATTTTGGACCGTGGACCTAGAGTCATGAAATTTGGTACGAAGTAAGAACTTATAACTTAACTTGCAGGTATTTCTTGAAAAAAATCATTACTAACTTATATTTGTAGTTCAATTTAGACGTTAATTTTAAAAATGAGTGTATTACCCCGCAAACTTAACTTTGTAAGCTTTTTAAGTGTACTTCAACATGAAATTGGTACGGAAGCATTGGCGGGCGAGTCTGACTCGCACTTAACCGTTATTTTTTTATTCAAATATTATTTTTTATTAACCTAATAGTCATTTATAAATAATTACTAATATCATTATGAATCGTCTTACCTTAATTGTCATCAATTAAGCTTTACGGATTTCTGAAACATAATATATAAACAATCTTTTAAAAAACAGTAGTGTTGCTATATTCTTTAAAGGATAAGAAAGGTGAGAAGAGTCCACTTAATTAACATTAATTTAAAACCATAGTAATATTAAATTAATTTAAGTCAGTGTATCTGAGAAACCCGATGCCTGTGGATTCGTTCTCACACTGGGGATTATAAAAATTATTTTCATCTCCTCGCTCTAGCAGGCAAACCGAGGCGGAGAGTTCCGTTTTTCAACATAAAATATTATATTATATATATTCAGCTTCACGCTGTATCCCGCACACGGCAGGGTAGGCAGAGGGAACCTAGTGTTAAGACACTCCATTGCCCACATTCCGCCGAATTCTCGAGACATTGTAAATTTATATAAAAGCATAAGTTTCTTATTATCTCTCTTCTCAGCGTTTATTTTCAATTTGAATATCTTACAATGATAATACAGAATTTTATCTGATGTTTTTATAAAAAAAAATATTCCTTTTTCGTTTATTTTAGATGAAAGCACTAATTTTGTTCTTGGTTATTATGACAATGTGCTTTGCAAACGTTGAACAACGAAGCGTTTTGGACAACGGCATTTTCTGGCCTCAGTCCTGGACAGAAATCGACCCTCTATTCGCACCACAACCACAATATATGCGATACCCTTGGACAAGGATTCCCATATATTTATAATAAAAATATGAAAAGTTGCTTAGAAGTTTATTCTTTATATTTGCTCGCCAATCAAATATTTTTATATGACATTATATTATATAATTTTTATTTTTTTATTTTTTCTTTTATTTGTACTATAAGTTCCCACATTTTACCAAATTTCTGAGTAGTAAGTCTACGGTAAATATGTTTATGTTAATTAAATAAGTGCATATGCATTAATTTTGAAAAATAAAGCAACGCTACGTTCATTTCCAATGAAGTCATGTTATTGTACAAGAGAACAACTAATATATTGAATATTCTATATAGACATACACATGTACGACATGAATAACTATGAAAATTGTGATAAATAAAGAGAAAAATATCACTAAAGATTGTCTATAAAATTGTATCAGATATAAATCAAAGAAAATAGTTTGCAGAATGACTTGTAACTATACCACAGCGTGCAAGAAATGAGTGAAAACAAAACCTGCAACATTTTACGTAGCGAGCAGAAATTTGCTTTTGTATTTTACAAGTTAAATATAGAAAAACAATATGAATACGGTTGTTAATTTAAATCCCGCTCGGGGAAATTAATTGTTTTCATTTCCTCGCTCTGGTAACATAACAAAACGCAGCGTTGAGTAGTGATCACGAAAGCTGAACGGAGAGTCTCAACACCAGATTCCCTCAACTGGCCCTGCTATATGCGGGATACAGTATGAAACTGCAATGTATGTATCTATGTGCAATACAAAACTGGGTGATGCTTTTATCAGAACTGACAAGCTGTTGCCAAAATTGGAAAAATGACTATTGGTCTGCCAATTTTCAAGTTATCAAAACTTGTAAACGACCTGTACTGTAATATTTATGGTACACAAGAATTCTATTGAAATTAAATATCTAACATGCGCTAGATGCCTTTTATGTAATGATTCAGTTGGGATTGAACCCATAGCCATAATTTCAATGGGATGATATCCATTGAGTTATAACGGCAAACATAATCATAACTTGGTAAAACTTGATTATTTCAGCATTACTCGCGGTTAAATTGGTGAAAAGTCATGTCAAGATGGAAATCTCTTATTAAATTCTCATTTGGCTGTCTCAGTTTGCTTCACTTGTGTAATAATTAATTTGAGCTTTTATAATCAACCCCTGAGACGTGCCCCTTGGGGGTTTGGCTTACAATTCACCAAGAGAGTGCTTTATATCTTTTATCTTTGTATGTCCCCGCCTTTCCTGTTTATATATTTCTGAAGTAAATTTTAATGATCATTTTATATTTGTTGACTTTGATATAGCATTAGCATGTGTTGTATTTATAAATAATATATGTTCAGTTTTTAACCTTATTTTAATAAGGTTAAAAGATACTGAACATATTGTATGGAGATTTGGCTTTCTATATGTTTTGGGTACTAATACAGATAATAATAAGTAATATACGAGTATACAAAATAGTAACTAACCTAAGACAGTGTTATTAATAGAACTATTATTATATATATGTTTTTGTTTTTAGATATTTTTTTTATATTTTTTTCTAACTAAATAAAATAATATACCTTTTTTAAAAATAATAAAATGTAAAATGAGGGAGGTACTACGAAGTCTACGAAAGTGTCGTTCAGAAGCTAACACAGATAAAATTGAAAGTCTGCAAAGTTTGGTGTTTATACGGTCTGCGGGTTCCTTTACGTTTGTAACTTAAGCTTTATGAAGTAAAATTGTAACAAAGGAACATTCTTAATTGTAACATTTCCGTTACATGTTCACTGATATATTATAGTGATAAGAGTTTTTTCCGTTCCGTTCGTTTTTTCCACAAAATTTTGCGCTTATTTAAGAGATGATTGTATATGTGTATATGTATATAGTGGTATCGACTATAATATTTTATTCCTCTGAATTCAAACCCACAACTATCGCATTAACAGTCAGACGTTGTCAAACTGAGCTATACTCAAAATATACAAATAATAAATGGAAAAAAACGTGAAGTTAAAAACGTGAATATTTTTGTCTATCTCGTAAAGGAAATTAAAGACATCGAAAATAAATAAACAAATTCCAGAATTCGGCAGAAATTAGGGAACAGTAATGTCTTAATGCGAAAGGAGTGTCTCAACACTAGCTTCGCTAAAAAAAATATATCCACAGTGTGTAAGACTCTTTAGAGAGAATTTAACATTTTCAATTATGAAGCATATAATATTATGCAAAATGCATTAAAGTCGACGTAGTCCTAAAACTGCTAGTTCATCGCGTCTAAAATTTGTGGGCCCAATTAATATTCTACCCGCAGTGGCACTTGCTGTGGACAGCACGGACTTGGTAAACTACTCGTATTACACGCTTCAATTCAACTTGGGCATAGTTGTTAAACAATATACACTATGCATAACTTATTATGTTTCCCTATTGAATTATTGTTTTTTTTGGTTTCACGCTCTATCCCGCATAAAACAGAGTAAGGAGATGGAACTTAGAATTAAGGCATTCTGTTCCCCAGTGTCTGCTCAATTATTGAGACATTGAACGAAATGAATATATTACATTCCCACGAGTGGAAATTGAACCCCAAACCGTCGAGCTTACTGTACTGGTATGACGCTACATTACGACAGAAACGACAACGAAGAGGATAATAAAGCAAAAAACATAACTAAAAATCGACTTTGAAGCTAATGTACGTACCTATATGTTATGCACAGTAAAGCTAACTAGAGGACCCGTTGATGCGTATAATATGCGTTGCCATGGCAACCTGTTAGTCACTTTAAATAGACATGTGTATATATTTTCAAGTGTACGGGTAGTGTGTGCTATTCTATATTTATTTAATTTAATGTATCTTTTAGACATTATTTATTTTTATTTTTCCGCTATAGCAAAAGAAGAAGCAGCTTTGAGTTTCCCCACTCGACATACCAATGTCTTCAAATCTAAAAACAGTATAGAATTGACTATCTAGACCTTTATCTAAAAAAAAATACAAAAACGTAATAAACGTAAACGTAATACAAAAAGTTCTCAAAGTTCTTTAGGCCATCCCTATACCCATGTCTTCACACATCCTCGTCCCCTTATCTTCCATCTCTTATCTCCCGTGTACCCAGCCTCCGTATAATTACGTCATCAGGATACAGGATCTTGCCGTTAACATACCCTAAACACATTTGTACGACCGACCTTAGCACTTGTTGCCCTCGAGGGCCCTTTAGACCCTACAGTGTGAAGTTTAATCTAAATAATGCACTTGGAATTGTCGACAAAGTATCTGTATCGCTGAGTCAACTGCTGTGGTAATGATAGAAAGGAGTTTCTTACTTCTGTTTGTTTATTTGAATGTGTTTGGTTTCTTTGTTCAGTTTCTTTTGTATTTTTATTAAGAAAAATAATGATAAAACACTCTGTTTCTTATAGCTTCACGATGTATCTCGTATAAAGCAGATGAGCCACGGCAACGTAGTGTTATGGCAGTGAGTACCCAAGAACTATGCAAATTTGGAGACATTGCGTGTTTAGTCGCGGAGCTCTACGCCGCGTTTTGACTTATTGCCAGAGCGAAAAAAATTTAAATTATTTATAGCCACAACCACAATAGATAAATTAGATATAGCTCATATCCACCTCTAACTAAATGTCATAATATTTTTAAAATCGTTTCATATTCGATATTTTCAATAAAAATAGTTCAATTAAATATATAGCAATTATCAATATTCTAAAACATAATTAGTCCAAATATATGGTATTGAAAATCGCAACGTTAATTTTGTTTTCACTTTACTAATAGAAATGATCGGCTTTTCATTTGAAAACAGCTAAATGCTGACCGCATTTCATTGTATGACGTTTAATATTGATTGGTGGGAGTACTAAATACTAATGTAGTGGCTATTTGTGGATTTTGAATGTTTCAACTAATACTATAAATAACACCATTATGGCGCAGTGGAATAACTCGTTGTTAAATCAATGGTTGTGGATTTGATCCCTATTCGGGGAAATGATTGTCCATAATCAAATTATTTGCATTCTCCTGCTCTGATAGACACAACTTTGTGTTGAGTACCGCTTCTCAACACGCAATTCTTGCATGGTAAAGCCCAAAAAGAGAGTTATGTTTTTAGCACATATGTTAAATATATAAACGCGATGTTAGTGGGTTTGATTCTCGTTCATCTAAATTTATTTGACAAAACGTGGCGTTCAGTTTCGGATAACAAATACAAATTTTGTCCATACTAAACTAAGTTGCCGACAATTATTATTAGTTACTAAGTATTATATAAGTAGATATATTATATATTCTTATATACGTTTAAATTACGACCTTCCATCCATTTACTAGAGCGACTGAACCACTAAAATCATTACTTGCCCATGAAATATGTCCGTAACAAATCACTTCTACTCTCCAACTTACTTAGAATACAGCTATTTCTCTGAGGATTCAACCATTGCCCATTCGGAGGTGGAATGTTTTCAAAATTGACATGAATTTTCACAAATATTTTCCATTTAATGATAAAAAAACATTTGTATTCAAAGTGAATATTCGTCACCATTAAAATAGTTTTTCTATTACTAACTATTAAAGTAAAAATAATTTCTGTGAGCATTTGTTATATACGCGTACGCGATGGTTGGGGGGTGACATTCGCACTCGTGGTAATTATTTTTATTTCCTCTGGTAAGAAGACAACGAGCGACACTGAGTTCGCCGCCGCTACCACTATGCCCGGAAAAAGAGGAGTGTCTTAACACTAGGAGAGCGGCTGTCTGCTCTGCTAGAAAGTAAAAAATACCATTGCTAGAAAATATATCGCTTTTTTGTTTTAATTGAAATGAATAGGAAAGAGTGGAATTTATCTAATTTGATTAGAGCATAATATATATGACAATGTCTACAATGGCGTCAAAAACCTTTAATATCTTCTTATTAATTGCGGTCAGGAAAGGGAGGTTTTTATGATATATTGTTTAATTATACGTGGTTACCATTTAATCTCTTTTATCTGTACGACAGACGGAGACAATGGAGGATGAAATATGTGATGAATGTGGGTGTAAATGATGACGCGAGGATATGTCGGCCACGTCATGTCATTAGCCGTATTACTAGATCAGATAGGGCCATGGAAATGGCCAAGACGTACTGTAATTAAAATAAGAAATAAATAATACGCAATGAAAATGCAGAGGCCGTCGTGGCGTAGAGGCACAAGAGTGGGCTATAAGGCGACGCGACGGTTGTGGGATCGATCCGAGAATGGATTATTTTTTTTTTCATTTCTTCATTCTGGCACCACGGCAAAAGGCAAAAAAAATAAAAAAAAATAATGTGCTTAAATAAATCTCTTCCGTCACTGGGTCTCCCTCTGAAAGGTTCAACTGTGTACAGATGAAACTACCGATTTAGCAAATTTAAATTTTCATATTTCTAAGTTCTAGGAACGAGAAAATGAAAATAATCCACTGCTCCAACTGAAAATTGAACTTACAACCATCACGCTTACTGTAAAAAAAATTATCCTCAGTTCCTTCATTCGCGCGTGACTAGAAATCGTCCGTATAACTATTATTCGGTCGATTTGTGTAAGGTCATTGACAAATGTAGGTCATCTCGTCTCTAATGGCCTCTTAGACCATTAGACAGTTGACAGTTCCAGTTCAAACTATCGAGCCCATGCATTTTTCTTTATCTTTCTTGTTGAGTAAGATTTTGATCGTCATTTTCTATTTAAATTGTCATCTTGAGTAGTGAAACGTATGGGATGGTTATAGATTTGATTTCCGTTGGATTGTAAATATTTTATAGAATTTTTAATTATGCTAGTTTTCTTTTGGGTTGAGTCGCTAGACTCAAGAGAAAAAAATGGAGCACTAAATTTCTCGGATGACTTTACCTAGTCTCTCTTTACCTATCATGCGTGAAAATAAAAAAAAAACCTCGTAAAACACTGTAACGAATACGAAAATGAAAGTTGTTGGGTTGTGCGTGGGTTCGACTTCCACTTGCGGAAGTGACGCAAGAAAAACGAAAACGAAATATACCATTACTAAAATGACAAAATTAGTTTTCTCTGAGAGATTCGAATGCATCATCCATTTAGTTATAAAGGCACACAACTATGTCATAGTAGCGTTAATTAGCGAGTGTAATTAAAATATAATTTTTAAACTTTCTCGTCTAATGGCCCGCCGTCTAATGTCCATTTCATGTATCTAAGCATATTACGACATTTGACAAATTGTTTGTACTAATATAAGTAAAATATCAAATATTTAAAACTAAGTACTGCGACTATACTTATTTACTTCATTCCGTTATACTTATCTAATACTTTAGGCGTAAGTATAATATAATTTAAAATGTATTTCTATTTCTCTTTTTATTTGATCCGGACGTACTCCGGTCAACCTACCTACATAACGGCTATACGGCTTACAAAACTAACTTGTACCTTTGATAACTGGCTTCTATGGTATTGAATTAAAAGCTTCCTCTTCGTGGCGCAGGAGCACAAGCGTTCGACTGACTATAGGTTGAGGGTTCGATTTCCACTTGAGGAAATTAAATATGTAATGTTTTCATTTTCTCACTCTGATAACAAGGCAAAGTCGTCAAGTAATCGGCAGAAAATGAGAAACGGCAGTATATTCACACTAGGTTTCCAGGTTTCAGGTCTACCCTGCTGTGGGCGGGAACATAGCTTGAGTTTAAAAAATCTATTTAACGTCTAACTGGAAACTCTCCCGTTACCGAATGACTGACATACAACGCAAGGTGTAGAACGCTAATAGAGAGATATACCTACTCGTATTATATAGGTGCTTATAATATATATTTCATACACATTTCATTTAGTAAATAACTTTAGCATTCTTTACCCAAACGTGTTCTACTAACTGACAATTATGTGGACACACATGTGTGTAGGTGTACCGCAGGCAAATAACGTGGGCACGTGACAGGTGTTACATATAGCTCAAGCTTGCTAGCTCCGGTTCAAGCTTAGGTTAGCTTGTGTATATTATGCTCTACATATTATTATTATATATATATTATTTAGTTGCTACGACTTGTCTAATTGGTATTTTTTGTTCAGATTGTGTTCAAAATAAAAACTTGAATAAATACTTGAAAACTACCTCTTAAAAGTTTCAACGTTTTTCACACTTTACGATTTTTTTTAAGTGAAAACTTAACTGGATTTGTAAAATTAATGTTTATTTATAAAATTTCAACTATTAATTTTACATAATATAAAACAACATTTATTTCTAGAAAAAATATTTCAGATAAAACACTTATAAAACTTATTTAATATTTTGTTTGTTCCAGAGCGTCTACTAAGTGAGGGCTTGATGGCGCGGTGACGCAGCATGCGCCGCGCGCTCTTTGCCGCGCTGTTGCGGCTTTTTATCATCGCAGGTATATTATTATTATGTTATTATATATACATATATCAAATATATATTTTATTATTAAACAGAAATAAATGAGAAATCACACCATTTATAACTTGTCACGTACAATAGTCTAAATATTAGTTTTCACTATTTGAAAACAATGAAATAAAAACATTATGGTATTTTTTTTTTTTTAACTTCACGCTGTATCCCACACATAGTAGAGAGAACCTGAAACTCTAGTGTACTTATTTCTCATTAAGATATTATCGTTCCTCACTTCCCACCGAATTCCCGAGGCATCGTGTGTTGAATGGCGTAACTCAATACCACGCTTTGCCTGTGAATCGAACCCACTACAATTACGCTTATAGCCACACGCTTGTGAGCATAAGCATGCATGACAGTATCAATGGTTAAAAATGGTTAAAATCATCAATTTTGGTCAAACTCACTTTTACACAATTGTGCCGAAAACAAAGATATGGCTTAAGGAACGTTACTAACGTTAATAATGTCCTGCACATTGTACAAAATTTTACTATAATATGTTCATTTTTAGTAAATACAGTATAAATATTCACATACAATAGCTACATTATTTCACAAATTTCTCTTCAACTTTGTCAAGAGGAAACTTTCGAAAAACCATTATTTGCAGTATGAGCTTAAAACTAAATGGTCCACAATACGTTGAACCTTATATTGTTGAAACGTAATTAAACTGTAATTTAAAGTTCATTTATCATTTTTATGAAAGACCTAGTTTTTTATATGGAAACAATTGAAGCAGCCGTAATTTGGACCTTCGCGAGAACAATTCGTAGTTATAACATTATATTCATCTGTCATTTACAGGTTAATTATGCTCTATATATGGCAACGTTATTGTATGAAAAGAGGTCCGTTCTCAGTAGTCGTTTTTTTTTTAACATTATTTGTCATAAATTAAGGAAAAAAGTCATTTTTCAGTTGAAAAACAAACGATATATTTTATTAAAAAATAACAATAAATCTTTCTCGTGGCGCAGTTTATGGGGTAACCCAACTCGCCCGTTTTTGCATTTCTCCTAAGAAAATCATCAATTCTAATGTTGACCCTAGTCAAATTATTTATTTTATTAATAAAAGAAATTCTGAATTCTCCAACGTCTTCTCCCATATCTCCAACCTCAGGCAGAGGGAACCTAATGGTAAGACACTACATCCTGCCCAATTATCGAGACATTGAGTATTTAGTGGTGGAAATGAACGCCGCGTTTTGCCTGGTTACGAGGGTGTGGAAATGAATTCGCGGGAAACGGAAGTTTCTTAACGGAGAACAGAATATCTGAACACTAGGTTCCCGGATTCACTCTGCTCATCACACGGATGCACTCATCCTTCTTTATGCGGGATAGAGCGTGAAGCTAAAATAAAACAAATAGTAATATTATTTTCTTATAAAAAAAATAGACAACATTCTCCGTATAATTTGAAAGGAAAACAAAGGCCATATAAATTATACTTACTGTAAAGTAGAAAATGAAATCGTAACACAAAATCTGAGAGGGCGTGTTTTAGACATAGGTATAAATCATGTCTAATGTCTTTAGCCCGCGGCCTGGAATTGACCCTTCGATGGCTTACCCTATTTTTGCAGATCTTGATTTTTGCCTAGAGCTATTTTAGTCTAGACTTATAAACGTTTTTAAAATTCACAATTTTATTTTAATATAATTAAATTGTTTTTTTTTGACTGAAAAGAACGATGAAGACTTGAAAAGCAACAATATTCTTATAACACTCAGAGGAAATTTATTTAAATAATGAAAAGAAAAATAAAGTAAGTTAGAAAATAACTAAATAACTTATGAAATACGAGATCAAACTTGCAAAAGCGAAATACTCTGGTGTCAGGGCACAGTGCGGCGTAAAGTTCCGCCACTCAGCACTAGGTTCCCTTACTCTACATGCTATGTGCGGGATATAGGATGATGCTGGCAACGTGAAAGCCACAGATAACATTAAAACCATTATAAATGAAAATAAGCAATTTGTATAAACCTTGAATTTATTTCTCAAATAAAACACCTCATTCATTTCATTCTCAGCTTTATGCCAAACATCTTAATTTATTTAAGCGAAACGAAAACACTTCCAATATAACTTGATCCCTTTCCTTCTATCAATGTATTTGGATTTGTACGTTACTTCAAAAGGTGCTTGAAGCGATAGGGGTCTTAGAAACTGGATATAAAATTAAGACGGTTTCATCTTATTGCTTTTAAATAGAGTATTTTTTCTTAACGTTTTGTCCACATTTTTTAATGTTAGTGAAACATGTTTCCCTGTTTCCTGTTTTCATCGATTTAAAAATTTTGTTCACTCAGTCAAGTCGTCGTGGAAAATTGGTAGTATTTGACTGTAACCGCGGTAAATTTAAAACATTACATACTATATTTAATAAAATTAAATATACTTATTTCAGTTTCACACTGTATCACCCATATAGTAGGGAAGGCAGAGGGATCCTGCTCACTGCGTTCCCCATTCCAAATTTCATAATTTTCGTCGATTATGATAACCATATACCATTAAAATAGGTTTTTTTGCGCTATTTTCCCGATAATCCGAAAATCCGAAATAACTCTGGTCGCAGGACCAATGGACGAATAACGTTATATTGTGATAGTGTATTTTTGTATTGGATGATAGACCCAGTATGAGCCAGTAGGTCCTGAGATTAGCGCGTTCAACCAAAAAGAATCATAAAGGCAAAGGAGTTTCAAAAACCGAGGTCCAAAAACCTTCAATAAAAATATTCGCCACTATACAATATTATAAAGAGATTACTTTTCATCCAGTTACGTTCTATTTTGGTCACACCTCCATTTATTATCAACTCATACGAATGTAACGGCAGCTTAGGGGTCATTCATCACTATCATTCATCACTAAGCAACAGTTTGAACGTGGGATGGACTAGACTAATGAATTTGATGTGCATAGTATATAATGACGCAATATGGAAATGGATTATTTTCATTTTCGCACTTCGGTAGATAAAGCGCAGAGTTGAGGTCCGCTACTCTACGCACAATGTCTTCAAAATTGAGTGGAAACTTTGGAACGGAGTGCACTTGAGATTAGGTTCTCTAGGCATACCCTGCTATATACGGGATCCGATGTAAATTAAAAAAAAAAACACATAATTTGTTTATGATACTTATTTAAAAGTTAAATGCAGTAGTTATCTTGCTCTGAACTTCAAATTTCAAGGTAATGATAGTCAATTTTTACCTTGAAATTTGAACTTCAGAGCAAGATAACTACTGCATTTAACCAGAAAGTCATAATTTCTTAACATATTATTTGAGCATCGCCTGAAAGTGCAAATACACTTACGCCTTACTATTCTATCTGTTTAATCGTGGTTTATGTACGAGTATGTTTTATTTACTTTGTAAGCTTATGTATGATATAATAAATATTAAAAAATATAGGGCATGCATAATATCAAAGAGAAAATTTTCTAGTTAATTAAAATATTGAAGTGTGATCACTTTTTTTCATTTTTTTTTTAAATAAGCGAGAGTTTTAAGAAACGAAATAAGTATTAGTAAAACTTTTAACGTAAAGGTCAAGAAAAATTATGGAACTCCCACGCCTAATAATTGTTAAAAAATAATTTTACCCATTTCCTTGCGAATACCAACTTTTTCTTTTTCAAAAACGATTTATCTCCATCCGAACTGTTTTACACTCCATTAACGACGATAACTGATTCACAAGTTTTTAGGGTTCCCATTCATTGGATTTGTTCTTACTTATTCTACCTACCTACAAATTATAACGAAGTTTATTATTAATATTTATGGACGTTCACAATTTACCCAGAAGTGTGGAAACTTGACTTTTATTCTAAGGTACAGGTTGTTTCAAAGTGTATAATTAATCATTTTCGCTTGGCGATTTGAATAAAGTTTGACAGGAAATTTCATTTCAAATGAATTTTGATAAGTAAAACTATAATATAAACTGTGTAAATTAAGCACGTTGGCTACCAATAACTAAGAATTGTGTAATTAATACATCTAAATAATGAATGTGATAAAAAGATCCATGATTTTAGCAATTTTTACACATTTTAAGCAAAACTCTTTTCTACGGACTGCTGTAAAGTGCTGAAACGTCAGGTTTTTCAAAAAAAAATATCCAGTTAAAGTTAGTTTAAAACAAGTTATGTTTAAAATGGTTCCTAAGATTATGTTTATATATTGAAGAAAAATTAAATAATCATTTATTACTTTTTACAGGCAGTGCTACATTCGTAAATCCATACGCAAACGAAGAGCGTGTAGACCTCAACCAAGTATGGCTCGAGATACCCACCAGCCTCGTTGCTCTCGGCGGCGACGTACATATCTACGTACGCGGAGTGACTACTGGTGCCTTGCGGGTACGCCTCGCGCGAGAAGACGACGAAGGCCGGTCACTACTTGCCACAATGCCCTTGGCACTAGATGCCGAAAACCGCATGACCCTACCCTGCGGTTACTTTTCTAGAGGCGGTGTTTATTACATAGAAGTCGTGGCTGATAAAGAAAATTTTATGGAATACGAAAATACAACCAATAAGGTGAAAAGAGATATAAGTGATAATGGTTTGATGGAAACAGGTGATAGTATGGTCAAATCGTGGAAATTTGATGTGATGTGGCCTACGGCCAACTTGGACGTGACTCCGGAACAGATACAGACGTATCCGGAAAGGCAGGTTACTGCTATTTTGGAGTTCCCGAAGGTGGTGTGCACACCCGTGGAGACCAGTGCTGACTTTTGGTTGGAACTGTTATACTGTGGACATTCTAGTGGTGGTGCTGTCTTGTGCGATGGAAAGAACAGTAGTTCACATGCTCACGTTTTATACTCAGAGCAGGTATGTTATTGGAGTATAATCTATAACTCTAGAAAGATGCCAGTCGTGGTGCAGGGGCAACAGGTGTGCGACTGTAAACGTGACGGGTTGTGGGTACAATTTTTCCTCGAGAAAATTAGATATTTAATATTTTGATTTCCTCCCTCTGGTAGCGAGACAAACTGCGGCGTTGAGTTTCGCCCATGAATAATGCGCTCTGAACTCGGCGGAAAGTGGAGGACGGAATTGTCTTAATGGAAACTGAGAGTCTTAACATAAGCTTTCCAGACTCCCTCTGTCTGTCCGGCTACGTGCAGAATACAGCGTAAAGCTGAAAAAAGAAATAAACTAAATAGACAGACAACACAAGACAGACAAAACTACTGGACTTAAAAAATGTAATTTTGTATGGAGGCAGGTTAGGGAATGGAGAGAAGCACTAATTTTCATAGAAAAAATATGAAACTACACTACACATAAAGTTTTCCATACTATTCGATTTATGTTTCGTGTATTAATAAAGTTAGCTTACACGAATAAAGCATTAATAGTTTCATAAAATTTTGATAAATTAAATCAAATATTTGGAAATTTCATTTGACTCACAATCTATGCTTTGTAATAAATCAAAATTAATGACTACAGTCTACGTTTTCCAAGGTAAAGGTCTGATGTGATAAATGATGTCACATTTGCTCGAGCCGATGATAAATTACAAATATCTATTTTACAAAGTAATCTATTATAGTTTAAAATACAAGATTTAATTAGTGTCTCATTGAGGCCTTAGTGGCGCAGTGCTAACGTTGTGGATCTTAACTCCACTCGAGGCAATGCTAACATTTAGAGAATTTTTATTTCACTACAGTGGTAGACAATGAGCGGCGTTAATTTCTGCCACTCAAAAATGTCTCGAAAATTCGATAGTGTGCTTAACTAAATTTACTTTCCTACTATGCGCGAAAAAGCATGCAAATAAAAACAAAACTATATAAGCGAAAAAATATTATATTTATTATTTATACAAATAAGAAACTTGAAGGAGCCTACGACACCTGAAACAAAAATGATAATTTTTAAGGCTGTCATCATAATAACGTGTTACGTTACATAATACGAGTACATTCACTCATAATTCTAACAAATAAAGGATATAAAGCGTACAAAAAGCAATTTTCTTTGAGTCATTGCACACGGGGGGGTTCTCCACCAATTTTAATGCTAAAGGCTCACTCATGGGAATCACTTAAATCTAACAAATATTTATACGATGTAACATTTACAAGTTTAAATGTACAATACAAAATTGTAATATTAAAATAACGTTTATTTATAAGTTTTGTTTAATATGTTTAAAATTGCTGCTATGAAAATACAGCTTCGTGCTTTTTCCCGCACACTACTACTCAGTCACGAGTACCCAGATTCTCGGTGTTATAGCACTTTGTAAGACATTGTATGTTGAATTGTGGAACTCAACGCCGCGCTTTCCCTCTTAAAGTGAAGAAATATTTAAAATGTTTCATTCTTCCGAGGGGAAATCAAATACAAAATCGTCGCATTTACAGTAACACGCTCGTGCCCCTCGATATAACGAAAATTATTAGGGAAATGGAGAACGGAGTCTCTTAACACTAGGATCCTCTGCCTACCCTTCTCTATGACGGGTAAAGCGTTTATCTATATATAAATTTTACTAATAACCTAACAAGTCCATGCATTCCACCAGATGCACGGTTTCCCAGGCCGGCGCACCATGACGCTGCGGTGCGAGCTGTTTGGACAGGCGGGGGATTACGCGCTGACACTGCGCCCGGCGGCCGCCGCCGGCCCGCAGGACCTGGCAGTGGCTTTCATTAAGGTATAGTAGTTATAAATATGATAGTTATTTAAGAATTTAAACCCGCGTTTCTTGCTCTCGAGCTGTGGACATTTTTTTTTGTACATTGTCTATAAAAGTTTCTATCATGGTAGTTTTATATAACTTATCTGGAAACTAATTCAAATTCATCCAGACACATCCTTTATAATTTTACATACGAACCAATTATAAATTATAGGTATGCTAAATATAAGTTTATTGTTATTTTTTGAAAATATTTTTATTGGGGCAGTCGTGGCGCAGGAGCACCACCAGTTTTGTCCATTGGTAACAAGATAAAACGCAGCGTTGAGTTTCGCAGCTCAACACGTAACATTTCGAAAATAAGACGAGCTTACGGAAAGGAGAGCCTTAGCACTAGGTTAGTTAAAAAAATTACGCTGTCCTTACGCAAAGATGGTCTGGAATTAATATAAAATTTTCATGAATACTCATAAAACACGATTTAATTACTAAACATCCAAAATGCAAACGTAACGTTTCACAAAGCTTACAATATAAAAGAGCAAATAAACAAAACAAAAACAAAACAATTTTAGATCGAATTGTATAGAAAATAGGTAATCCAAAAACCATTTACACGTTTACAATATTTTTATTTACATTCATGCTCTCAAATGTTTATTGCCACGAATAAAACTCCTCTCCCATATATCGTAGTCACATTTTTTGGCTTTTATTTACTTTATTGCTTCCCTGTAATTCAGGTTCGGTTGATTCCCGAAACGATGAAATTTGAATATTGTTTATATTAACCATAAGGACGTATGCTTGGAATTTTTGTAATTACTTTGCGTAAATATTTACGTAGAGTTAAGTCACTGACGCATATTCGACAGTTGTAGAACTGTGTATATGTGTTTAAAGATTTGATACGAGATTTAACTAAAATCAATAAAAAAATCATAAATTAATAGTACTTGCTTTCAATTATTTAGTCAGTCGTCAGTAAATAATATATATGTATTAAAGTAGATACTATTACATATTAACTTTATAAAAATACTAGCGGCCCGCCCGCGGCTTCGCCTGCTTGAACTACGTTATTATTAATTTCTGTCTCTATGAGTACCTACGTCTATAAGTAACTCCTATGCAAAATTTGAGATTCCTAGCACATGTAGTTTCTGAGATTTCGTGATGAGTGAGTGACCTTTCGATTTTATATATATAGATTACGTTTCATATAAATTATAAGCATAAAAATTTAAAAAAAAATCAAACTATATCTTTGTCTAAAAATATCCCTTTACTATTATGAAAATAGCAATTAAACCTGAAATATATATACTGTATAAACATGAAGCATACAAACAAACATACAATTAACAATAACAAAAGCTATACAAATATAGACTTGTTACGATGATTGGTAGTTTCGCAAACATGTTACAGATATAGCCATTACATTGTTTGAGATACAATAACTTGTCTCTATGTAAATTGTATTGAATGAGAGGATCTGTGAAGATGTATCTGGAAATAGATTTTACACACGTTTGTATTTCCCGAAATATTATATTATTAAGTTAGAGGGATAGCGTTGTGGATTCGATTCCCACTCGGAGAAATTAATTATTCTCATTTTCCTCAGCTTTAAGTTCCGCGACAATATAGTAGTCGGTAGCATTTAAATAATTTTCATTTAAATAATAATTTTGGCTAAGCTTTATTATTAAAACCAGTCATGAATATATTAGTTTAAGTATAATAAACAAAATTTTATGGTATAATACAGTCGAGCATTAATTTTTCATATACTCAGTGCAGTATAAACTTCACATTTTAGAGAAGCGAAATATATTCTGTTATCTTAATAAGTTTCGGAAGTACTCACATTAGGCACAAAATAATGCTAAGTTCTAACTCCACCATAATAAGTTTGGTGCCCATTCGGGGTAATGTTTAATTTTTAACAATTTTTATTTATTTATATTTCCATTTGCGTTGGTTTTTGCTTATCAGATATTTTTAGCTTCACACTGTATCCCACAAATAGTAGGATAGGCAGAGGGAACCTGGAAACCTAGAGTTAAGATACTGATTGTCGTATTAAGACATTTCCGTTCCCCACTTTCTGCCGAGTTTTGGAAGCATTGCATGTTGAGCGGCGGAAGTAAACGCCACGCTTTGCCTCGCTACCATAGAATCGCGTCGCCATCACCACAACCTGTCGCATTTATAGTCGCAGGCTTGTGCCCCTGGGATACGACTAGCTTCAACACATTTTGTTATTTTTTTTATATCCAGCACATAGTTCAGTAAGCAGAGGGAACTTACCGTTAAGACACTCCGTTCCTCATTTTCCGCCTAATTTTTGAGACTTTTCGTTAAGTGGTTAGACTTAACGCCGCGCTTTATCTTGTTATCAGAGCGAGGAAATAAAAATAATTAATTCCCTTGAATGGGAATCGAACTCACACTACCTACACACAAACTACATTCATCTCATGCATTAAGTTAGTAACTCAGCATATTTTTCATAAATATCTCCTTCACACGAGGTGAAAGACAAAAGCTACATATATATAAACGCTAGCACTTTAGTACTTTAACTTTTGTTATTCTGTCTGCGAAGCTCGATGAGCTTTTTATGATGTCATATTTCACGACGCTTTCGAATTAATACCGCTTATAAAAGCTCGGAAGAAGATGGCTAGTAAAAACCTTTATTAAAGTTAAGTAAGAAATTTTAATTGCGTATGGAATTTTCTTTTATTGAATTATAATCTGTCTCATTGACGTAAAGCAAGTTTGTCTTAAAATGCCTTCGTGGGATAGTAGTACAAGCGTGCGGTTGTAAACGCAACGGTTGTGGATTCGATTCTCATTGGGGGAATTGAAATACTTAACATTTTCATTGTCTGTCTTAACACTAGGATCCCAAGTTCCCTCTGCCTACTATTTGCGGGATACCGCGTGAAACTAAATACCGCGTGAAGTTTTTATTTTTATTTATATATATATTTATATATATTTATTTATTTATATTTATATGTATTTATAATATACTCGTATATTAATAACTATATGGAGAAAAAGGATACGGACTGTCCGTATGACAGAATCTATAATTATTTTTAACCTGTTAATTACAATTACTCAAATGTTATTATTTATTTTTATAATTAATTCAAATAAACTTTAAATTCAATAATTTAATACAATAATTTAGAACAATTCATTTTTATCTACAGGCGGACTGGTCAGAACAGTTTGTTCTAAACGTCCACGGCGGCTCAGTGTTTCCTTGTGGAGATGGAGTACGTGTTCTATTCCAATATCCAGAATGTGTTCTCGAAGGGGCCGACAGAGTTCGAGTATTTGGAAGAGACTCTGATAGACTACGATACGTTGCTGAGAGGCGCGTGCGCAGGTTAGATAAGAATTGGGATAATTTAATACGTTAATTATTTTTCTTAATTAAATTAAATCAGCTTCACGCTGTATTCCGCATATAGCAGGGTGCAAAAAAATTTAATTATTATCACTATATTATCATTATTTTTCATATACAAAGAGAGAGTTATTTTTTTTGTTTTCGATAAGTTAACATTTATTTGCACAAAGTTATTTAAATATTCTTAAATAATACAGAATAATTAATTATTTATTTTAGTAATTGTTTTTATAAAACTGTATTTTCTTTTTAGAGGACAACACACAGCCTCCTTCGACTGTCGACTTTTCAGCGAGCGCTACCCAGAATACTGTTTCGTTTACGTATCGCAAGCTGTGACAGGCGCAGTAGCTGATGTCAGGATGGACTGCCTGCCTACACTGCCTCTATCAGGTTAGCCTATTAAATATTCTGAGATTATTAAATATAATGTAAAATATTATTTGTTGTTATTTCTATGACAAGAACAAGAGAGTTCCCCACTTTCTGCCGAATTCTGGAGGCATTGCGTGTTGAGTGGTAGAACTCAACGCCGCGCTTTGCCTCGACACCAGAGCGAAAACATGGAAATATAAATTTATATAAATATATCATCTCCTCGAATGGGGATTGAACCCACAACCAGTCGGTTTTACAGTCACACTTTATGCCTCTGCGCCACAACCACCAAATATCTACATGATTATTGAATATGAATATTAAACCTTATCCTGTTTTGTTTACTTACCAAAGCGGGGAAATCAAGATAATTTCTTCCCCCGAATGAGAATCGATCCCACAACCTTCGCCAGTCACGTTTTAGACACATCCTGTGTTGCTGTGCCAAACACCATATTACAAAACAAAGTTCTGCATCGATGCCCTCTTAGGTTTTACATTTTAAATAAATATATTTCTTTCTACTAGATGGTGGCGCCGGCGGCTGGGGCGAGTGGTCAGCGTGGTCAGCGTGCCCCGCGCCCGCCCACTGCTCCACGCGCACTCGCAGTCGACACCGCTTCTGTGACTCCCCTCCACCGGCGTATGGGGCTAAGTTTTGTGAGGTACGTATTTGATTATAATTGATTTTATGTGCAGTTAACTTGTGACTTTTATTGCACTTGTGCTTGTAGAACATTTTTGTAAAATGATTTTTTTATATACAGGGTGGAATTGACGGCACCACTTTAAATGAAACCACAGTTTTAACTACTCTATAAAAGCCTAATATAATTCAGAAAAAAAATAATTCCCAAAAATGAAAAAGTTATTTTTTCAAACAAAATAAATAATAAAATAATCGTTTTAAAAAAAAACGCCATTTGTAAAGTGTAATATTATCACTCACACACTTACCTGTCGGCGCGGCAACGTCGCACACACTTCATTCAAGAAATCGAGTCGTAGCAACTAGCGTAGGTATGTAGGCAACGGCGGCGAGCTGATGTTAAATTAACGCAACACTTAGGAATACACTTTACACACACTTTTATTGAATTATTTCTATTAGGTTTTTAATTTTACTTTTGTTGCACTACAAACACATTTTTTATGTTCCCGTTTTAAACTAACACTCATTTTTAACATGTTTACAAAATTATTACAATAATAGCATTTTTTTTCACTTTTTTTAACAACAAATATTACATTTTCTGTCCACATTACATTCAGCTCGATAATGACCCATATTATTACACTTGAAACATTTAATATTTCTTTTAATTGTAGCATTTCTTTTTACAATAAATGCAGATGATGATGACACAATTTCCCCCCGTAGTAGTATTATGGTTTGGAACTTCCAAGCATTTCAATTTTTTACTCCTTCCAGTTTTATTACTGTGCTGTTTCTTTTCCATTGTGATTGTTTATTTTGCTTGTTTTTCTTTTTTATTCCTTCCCGGCAACTTAACCTCCAAATTTCAATACCAACGCCGAAGCGTCGCGTGAAGTAACGCTGTTTTAATCTCGCCAGTATTTCTAATTTTCTACGATTGATGCAATCTTCTTTATTATTGTTACGACGTGGTCTGGGCCCATAACCCGTTGTATTTATATGGTTTAGTAAATAGCATTCAGCTATAGTCCGACCCAACTACTATTGCGCAGAATGTACGCGCCGCACCGATTCTATGGGAATCCCCGGTAATCGGTGCGGCGTGAGCGGGGTGTCTTTGTACAGATAACAAAATTCATTTTTAATATTGATTGATTGTGCAATATAACACTATAATTCATAATAAATGTAGATTATACTTTTTACGCATGATTTGATATTAAAATAATTAATAAAATTATCAATACTATTTACAAATAATTACTAAATATTAATTTATTTCGTATTGAGTTTTCGCAGGTCCTCGTGTAACATTATAAAACTCGTTTAATATTTAATTTTTATACGATTTTCTATCAAAATAATCATACAAATATAAATAATAATGAAAATCTTAATAAAAAATTTAATAGTATATTCGATAAGTATTTTAGTTAATGGCAACTATTACAATGTTTTTAATTATCTGTGTGAGAACAGAACTTAGCCGTGGAACGGCTAAGTTCTGTTGTATTTACATTATTTTGTTCGACTTTATACGTTGAATAATTATTAAGTGTTTTAAATTAACTATTGTGTATTAAAGAAACTATTGTGTCAGTATTTGAGTGTACTATCAAAACATACATTTTTTTAAGACATTTCAAACAAATGTTGAGTTTTTAATATTACTTATGATGTAAATATTAGTGATAGTAAAAGGAGAATGCGACAACGACGATGTAAAACTAATGTTAAATGTAAGTACCTATCTATCGTAGTTCAATATCATTTTGTGTTAAAAATTTTGAATATAACTTGGGTGGTTCAATAACCATGCAGTATTTCTAAATAATTTCATAATAAAGGTGATATAATAAATTGACTTAAAGTAGGATTTTGTTAAACAATTTTAATAAGAGGTTTGAACGTTTTTTAGATTTATAATAAATAGGTAATTGCGTGAAAAAGAACGCGAGATATCGTTCTTTCTCGTTCGGTTTTGTTTTGACGAATGAAAAGTAGAAGTTTGGCAACGCTTAGTAGTATTTTTGTAGTAGTATGTGTATGTGTGCGTCACACGAAATACAGGTATGGAGAAAAATCGTGAAATGAAAAAAAAATCCTACGTCCAAACTGTTGAGGCATCTTGATTAATTTCTTTAGCTTCGAGTTTGAAATTTTTTACCCTATATGCAGTTTCAATTAAAGAAGCGCAGCCTCTTCCACCCTGTATATCTAAAATTACTCATAATAATTTTACATAAATAATGATTCTATATTTTTTGTTTTCATCATATAATACCTTTTTTATTTGATCAATTATAATCTTTCAAATACGTAATAGGACTATAGAACAGATCGTAAAAAATATATAGTATGTTCTGTTATTGATATAACATTCGTTTCTACGATAAGCGTATCATAGCAACCGTTAATCGATGAAGCAATGTCATCACTCGCGTGGATACACGCTAACATATTTTTTATCTAATTTACTACATTAAATAAAAATGGCTCCAAAAAAAGATAAAGGAAAGGGAAAAGATGAAGAGACTCATAAAGCAGGAGCAATGTTTACAGAAGTTGAGAGAACTTTTTTAGAACTACAAGTAGCGGAATGTAATAGAAAAATCGCGAGACTACGAACTGCAGTTGATGAATATGAACAACGAAATGAAGAACTTCAAAACGCTTACGATAAACTCGACGAAGATAGAGCTGACATAATCTCTTACTTGAAAAAAACATTGCATATAAAAAATGAAGAAAACAACGAATTAAAAGAAAAAGTAAAAGGCTTAGAAGAAACGAGGGAAATTGAAACGGCACAATTTAAAGAAACAGTGGCAGATTTGGAACGAAATTTTACAATAATGAAGGACCAATTGACTTCTGAAAATAAATTACTCGCTGGAAAGTTAAACACGCTAGAGGAGTTTAGAGCTATACGAGATGATTTGATGAAAAAATTTGATAAGCAAGAACAGGCATTTAAAGATCAAGAAATGAAGTATAAAAGGGTAATTTATGATGCTGAAAAGAAATTTGTGATTGGTAAAGATAAGTTAAAGAAAGAAATGGAAGGTAGACTTTTACAATTAGCACAAGACTTTCAAGATGCTACGGAACTTAGAATAGCAGCATCGACACACAGAGTAATTCGTGAAAATATAGCAATAAATAATGAACTAGACAGTATATTAGCAACACAAGCAAAATTGGCAGAACAAAATGAAAAATATAAAGAAAATGAACGTGCTGCTAAAGTTGCTATGGAGTTAGCAGAAGAAGAAAGGGATAAAGCTATAAATAAAAATGTTGTGCAGCTGAAAGTCATTGATCAATTGACATCAGCTTTCCAAAAAATGGAAAAGGAAAAAACAATATTTGAAAAACGTAATTATGATTTAGAATTGTTAGAAACAAAAGTACAAAATCTCGTTAAAGAAAATGGAAACCTGTCGCTACAAGTTCGTATATTAGAACAAAATTTACATGCCCGAATAAGTACCCAGAACAAAGCTAAGGTAGAATCCTCTAAAGTAACCAAAGAATGTGCTAAATTTAAAAGAATATTAAAAGAAGCGGCAATTGCTGTCCAAGCTGCATTAAAACTCGACGATTGGGCTACTCAAGACCCAAGTCGAGAAATAATGGATAGACAAGCACTACTATCACGACTACTGGATATTATTACGCAATACCGTGAGGTACAGCGAGTTGAATCATCAGATACTATTGCATCGCTAGGAAGAGTGTATGAAGAAGGTGATTTAGGTTTCATACCAAAACCCGTAGAAAAGAAAAAGACAGTTTCGGCCATTATGTCTTTTACTTCCAAGGAATCATTTAAAGCAGAAAAAGAAGCATCAGGAATATCATTGTCCTCATCGTCATTAGCTAGCATTAAAACAATACCAAGTATTCATCTTGTGCCACCATCTACTGAACCTCCAGTATCTCCTAAGGATAGCTTACCTTCATTCGTTACATCAACAAAGTCTACTGTGAGTACAAGTGAAGAGGAACTTGAAGAAAAACCAGAGTCTGAAATGGATATACAGGAAAAACTAGAAGCTAGTAAACTAGAAATACAAAAATCAATATTGAAAGATTTAGAATATTCGCAAACGACTATGCACTCGGAAGCTAAGTTAACGAGTGAAAAGAAGCTCGCTTCTAAATCAGTTGTTATACGAGATACACATGAAGAAGGAGAAACTGGTGATGAAGAAGAGAAACCAGAAGGAAGTGAAGATGATGGACATGAGCATACAGATGCTGATGATAAACAGGAGGAGGCGCACGAAGGAGATGATCACGAAGAAGAAAATAAAAGTGGTGAGGATGCTGGTGAAACGACACATGAGGGGGATGAAGATTAATAATATTTTTAGTTGTTTTCACAATGTTACTACATTATTTTGATTCATTTGTAATTTTCTAATCCTAATGCTATTTACATTTTGATAATAAAAAATATAGTATAGTAAACATGGTGTATTATTATTCTGTTATCTATATATCATGCTACAAGGTCTCAAGCATTTTCTGAAATTCAAGCTTAGCTTAGCTAGAACCCTTTTATCTAATGCAAATTTGAACTAGCGTCTTTAATACTAAATTATGACTTCCTTTTAAGGCTATTATTTTTTAGGATTTAGAGATTCTCTTTATTTGAGCGCGAAATTTCCGTGGCCATTCTCTCCGCACTAATAGTAATATTGGGATACAGTCTGATGCTATATATTTTCTTTCCAAAAGGGTCAAGCAGTAGAGCTCGCAGCTTGCGAGTGTACAGCTCGACCGTGGGCGGGAGATTCATCTATAGTAGTGGCTGAAATAGGAGCTAGATGCAGGTGCGGATGTGTGCTGCACTTGGCTCCGGCTGCAAGGCTGCTTGCTGGGTCGGCTAGAGCCTGTCCTGCTCGGTCCTTTTGGTTATTACAGGTAAGTTTACTTGTAGAGAGAATAGTTATCTTTTCTTTAATTATTTTTTAATTGCTGTTACTCTGCTATGTACGAGATATAGCGATAGCGTGAAGCTAAAAAGAATAAAAAGTGATAAATCATAATAATTGAAATATCTAAAATTAATATAGCGGGTTTCGAGGCATACTGGAATAGCGTCTGACCTTAAACGCACCAGTGGTGCCAAACCTGAAAATATTTATCTATATAATAAATATAAAACCCTTTTTTTATTATTTTCCTATATAATAGACGCGGCGCAGAACTTTGAATTTTGACATGCACGTGTTTTGGGACATGTATATATACTAAAACAAGATTTCTTAAAATTTCAATGAGAATATCAGCACATACTCAAATACCGGTATTGTAACTAATTGTTTTTACGTATTCCAAAACTGTTATTGTTAAATTTAACCAGCAAATACAACTTTGATATATAATAATAGTTCACATAAAGTAATGAAAATTTTAATAGACTGGCTTCAACAGTTATTAACTGTTGTGTTAGAAGTCAGTTTCATGTCGCCGAGCGTGTCCCCTACCATGCATTTCTCTGTATTTTTTTCTTTACTTATCTGTCATCACTTTGTTATAGGAATAGAAAGAAATTTATTAGTTTGGCTGGTAGAAAATGGTCCTTAGCATTGAGTACATTTTTCCCCTTTTTTTAACTCGCCTTTGTACATTTTTGGCAATGGAACATTTACAAATATTGTATTTATAACTATCACGGCTACATTTAGAGACTGCTAAAATATACCACTATGACATCTTATTTTGCTACATACACAGAGAATCTACTTTAATATACTCCGACCACTGAGATTTATCTTCTAACCAGAGCAAGAAAATGAAAATAATTCATTCCTCAGAATAGGAGTCCACGTTAATTCCAGTGCTCCACGGCGGCCCTAACCAATCTTTTATACATAAATCTATTTAAGATTGTTACAAACGTGTTCACGACATGGGCATCGTTAGATAATATCTAATATTCCAGAACAATAGACTGAAACAATAGGTGATTAAAGCCACGAGATTTTTTTCCTTATTTTTTCTTTCTTCATTTTTATAGTAATTAATATTGACGGTAACTTTCAACTAAAATTTAATTTTATTAGAAAGAAAACACATACATTTGTCATATTTTTACTGCCAAACTCATAGTACAGGTTCCATTCCGCTTAAACTACTTTACAGAATGCTATAAGTTTCGTCATACAATAGCGTACACGGTACAGGTGCATATATTTATATCACTAACAAAGTTACGCGCAGGCAGTTGTGGTTTCACCTGATTTGATTATATTAGAGAACCTGAATACAATCTACACGGTAGATCAAAATGTTTATATCTTTTTTGTTGTTGAAATTATTATTTCATTCATATTTTTTAAATATGTCTGTATAGTAATTGAGGACGTCGTGGCGCAGAAGCAGAAGCGTGCGACTATTAATGCGACGGTTGTGTGTTCGATTCCCACTCGGAGCAATGGAATATTTTATCTATCTATCTATACTAATATAATAAAGCGGAAGAGTTTGTTTGTTTGTTTGTTTGTTTGTTTGTTTGTTTGTTTGTTTGTTTGTTTGTTTGTTTGTTTGTTTGTTTGTTTGTTTGTTTGTTTGTTTGTTTGTTTGTTTGTTTGTTTGTTTGTTTGTTTGAACGCTAAGATCTCTGGATCTACTGGTTCGTATTTACTTTTGTTTTTGTTTTGTATGAAAGCTGCATTCTTCAGAAGTGCTATAGGCTATATAATATTACATTACACATATATACTAATAAATTAAAATACTTTCTAATTTGACATGCAATTTATTCTGCCATGTTAATAACAACCGTCGTCGCTACGCGACCGCGTTCGTTACCGCGTCATTTTGATATTCATCCTTATGAAAATAAATATAATAGTCACTTTTAGCATTTCATCTAGATTGAAATTATATTTTTATAGAAATTATATTCTTATATTTCAAGCAGGCGTAGCCGCGTCCGGGTCCGCTAGTTTTCTATATTTATAGTTGTCATTTGAAAGTGAGTATATCTCACTTAGATTTTTGTAGAAACTAATTAAAGTTATTGAGTTAACGTAATAAAAGTACGATCACCACTTATAAAAATGTACATTTTATTTAGATTATTTGATATTATAATTCCTAACGTGAAGCAATAAATTCTGAATAAATATTCATTACTAGCAGACGCACGCAGCTTCGCTTGCTTATTTAGGGGTGAATTCTAATAAACCATGAACCATATGTTCAATGAAATATTTTTGAGAGTCTAAATTTTAAATTTTATAAAAATCGGTGCCGTATTAATTTTTTTTCCATACAAACTTTCAACCCCAATTTCACCCCTTTAGGGTTAAAATGTTTTAAAATCCCTTCTTAGTGGCAACAGCGGTTACTTGCGTCTTACCTCAGGCAGTGAGGACAAGTCCTTTTATATATATAGATTAACACTATTACTTCGAAAATCATTTTCAGTACATGCTTTCAATCACAAAGTAGTTTAGTGTAATTACATACAAACATACTCGTCCATACACACCGTAGTAACCACTAAACGTAATCCTCTTATGCAGAATTAATTTACCTACATTCAATTGAATTGAAATGTCAGTTTTGTCAGTCATGTTAGTTACGTCTCATAATAATATTATTTTAATCATAATTAAAGTATTTTTTTAGAGTCACGCTGTATCTAGCACACAGCAGTGCAGGAAGAAGGAACCTAGTGTTAAGTCACTCCGTTCCCGATTTACACCAAATTCTGGAGGCATTTCGTTTTGAGTGCTACTTATTACGAATTCAATGACGTGCTTTTGCTCGAGACCATAGCGAAGAAATTATAAGATTAATGTTTCATTTCTTTAAGGGAGAATCGAACCTGCGACCTGTCGAGTTGACAGTCACAGGCTTGTGCTCCTGCGCCACTGCTGGTCTCAT